>JAAKBH010000801.1:0-105651 GCA_019776075.1 Amaranthus palmeri
AAACGCAAAGGTCATAAAGGAAATACACGTTGCGAGACACAAGCATGCATCATACAATATTCAAAAACCATAGCATACATCAGTTCAGCATCACATTTGTATTGAATCTTCTTCCCACACTATTGCTTGTAGATTCTGTTTTTTTCTTGGCATATCCCACAAAATTATACATGTAGTCAAGAGTGCTCGATAAAAATGCTTCATAAAAATCCTTTTCTTTTTTCCCCCATTGCTTGTGGAAAATGGATAGTCGATTTTGAATATTTCATCTTCCTATGGTTAGTTGAATTGGTGCGACAAGGAGCCGCCATTCAAAAATATTTGAGAATGAAGATGGACCACCCGCTGCAGGCAGCCAAAATTGAGCATGGGAATTAGATTAATGCCTCTCTTTATGGTGTCTGTTACCCCTCTTAAGAGATCTACAAACTTCTCACACAAACAAACGTTATTTTGCTTTCAAGTCGTGGTCTCCTACTGTGAGTGATACCCTGATTCGGCTTAAAAAAAGGATTGATAGACTACTCATATCATGTGTGTTCACTGTACCTAGCGGGGTAAAGATCCCGAATCTACGATCCAACGAGGACGTTGTATTCCTAAGTGGGGGTGAGTGTGATACCCCGAATTTAGCTTGAAAAAAGGATAGATAGACTACTTATAAATAAGGTGCATCTTCTTTTCATGGGATCCCATTTGCTAAGAACTCCACAGTTAAGCGTGCTTGGTGGGGAGCAATCTTAGGATGGGCGACCTCCAGGGAAGTTTTCTCAGGCGCGCACGAGTGAGGTCAAAGTGCGCTGAAAAGACTTATGTTAATCTGTGAGGCCAATCTACAGTCTCTATGAATAGCCACAGGTGGTCCGAGGGGTCGGGTGTTACACCTACCACGTCACAACAAAAGAACTTTTCTCAGTGGCCATTATATCCTTAGTATAGTATACCATTGAATAATAAGATAACCAAACACAGTTCAAAAAGTTGCATGCTTGGACGTTCCTAGTTAAAGGTGTTCAAGTGGACAAGACTTCAATACTCCCCTCAAGTTCCTTTGTTTACTTTTAGCGTTTTATTTTTTCATTTTCTCCATAAGTTATCCTTTAGTGGCTCTATACACATACCTGTTTTCACGATTCACCTTGCCTAAGGGGCTTTCATCTCCCAGCTTTACATTTTGTTGAGAACTACAAAAGGAGAAAAACTACTAGAATCGAAATCACTAATACAATCTCACAATAAAAGAATTTACCCTATCAGTATCATCGTAATCATTTCCCAATGTGTGCCACGAGGCCTCTACGACCAAAGTGAGATGTGATCTTAATTGCATCAAACTACGTGTTGCTCATCTAGATGAAAGGATATGAGAGAACGCAAGTCAGAGGATGGAAGAGCCCTAAACAATGACTGACCACTGACCAGAATATCAAGCTAGTATTAATGCAATCATCCATATGAAAGAGTGAGCATTAGGTTTAACTCAAAAAAGTACACTATTGAGGCAGTTATCACTCTATAAAGCTGTAAGCATGTACTTAAGGATTTAAATAAACTTGTCACTTCTAGAATGTTACATATGGTCATGACAAATTGACAATGATGATCAATGGACACATGAAGGAGCTTGGGTGTGCAATCCATGCCCAGCTGTGTTCCCCACAATCTATATACTAAAAGAAATCACTAGTCAAAAATCAATTTCATGAGGATCAAAGGAATCAAAGAACTTTTTCTATGTTTATCCAATCCAGATTAGAATGTTTCGCAATTGAAGTACAAAAAATGACTTTATCAGAGAAAGTAATTTGCTTCCTTACGGCTGGCCCAATTTCCTATAATTCGAATGGTAGAAAATCAATCCTAGGAAGACTTATCATCAAGGCCCAATAAAGGCTTTCACAACCATTTATTTGAACATTGAAACTATCAGTCTATCACAAGCTAAAGAAAGGGGGAGGAAAGAAAGAAAGGAAGTGAAAAAGGTAGGCATAGTATTCAACACGAAGGTTCCAGTCTAAAGACGAAAGCTTGGGGGAGTAGTATTGCTTTCAAGTATCACAAAAAGAGTTAACTTAGAAGACCGTTTATCAAACAAGAGAAAAGTACAGGCATATTTAATCCATGATGAGAGATAGAGAAAGTCAATTAGTTTATTTCTACAAATTATAACAATTGTCGAAGGCCATTTAATTTAACTCTTCTAACCCAAACCCATGGGTTGCAGGCTCTAAAACCTTTCCCTTCATTTTCTGTATTGATTCCTTTCCTTTACACCAACCTAAGTAAGAATAACCATTTATATAGAAGACTTAATGGAAACTCTGAAATTCATCATCAAGATGGCTTGATGATTATTTGAAAAAAGTAAAATTTTTGAATCAGGAGGCTTGATGATTATCAAGAATTTTGAGGTGGCTCATATCGAGAACACATAGCATAGAGCCATAGACAAGCTGAAATAAAGCATCCAGTCATTTATATATAGTCATTGTGCTTTAATCCTCATGTTCCTCTTAATCAAAAATCCCAAAGAAAATAAAACAAAGTTCAATAACACAATTGTGGAAAAGTTCTATGACCAAGTTTTATCTGCTTTTTCAGTTAGAGAATATCAGCTACAACTACAAGGAAGATATAATTAAAAGTACACAAATTCAACCTAGCTGCTACACTAAGGGAACCTCTTCAAATAACAAAATGTGCTTTCTATTTTTGCTAGCCAGACAAAACTATGCTCTTTAGAAATTAGCACGTTATATACATATTCTATATGCTCTCTTTGGGTGTGTTTGGATGCAAAATAATGAGGATAAAGAAGGGGAGAGATTTAGAAGGGTGAAGGATTTCTTGTTTGGGTAACAAAATAGGAGGGGAGAAGGGATTTAGAAAGATTAGGGGTGTGTTTGGATGGAAGGAAATGGAGGGAAAGGAGGGGAGGGATTTGAAAGGAGGAAGAATCCCTTCTTCAGATAGCAAAATGGGAGCGAAAGGATTTGGAGGGGAGGGAATTGGAAGGATTTGATGCATATTTTTTGTTAAGGTTTCAATCTCTCCCAAGTTGGAAAGATTTGAATGGAAAACTTCTATCTCCCTTCCCTTCCATTCCATTCCCTCCTATACAAACAAGAGTTATTTTCCTTTCATTTCTCTTCCCTTCCTTTCCCTTCCCTTCCCTTCCCTTCCCTTCCTTCCCTTTTCTTTTCTCTCCAAAATTGTTATCCAAACATAATGTAGATGAATTATTTTTGTTAAGGTCTCAATCGCTCTAAAGTTGAAAAGATTTGGAGGGAAAATTCTTATTAGGGAAAATTCTTATTTCTCTTCCTTTCCCTTCCCCCCAACCCCCACCCCCCCCCCCCCCCCTCTCCAAACAAACAATTTCCTTTCCCTTCCCCCTTCTCCATGCCCTTCCCCTTATCTTCCTTTCTTTTCTCTCGAAAATTGTTATCCAAACATAGTGTTAGAGAGATCAACAACAATTATTGTAAATTGCATACTTGCATATTCTTCGAAAAATGTTTCCTACATTGTCTTAAATATTCTTCTAGATGGAGCTAATGATTTTGAAATGGAACGGATTTAAGGCCCTTACAAGGTTATAGACTTTATCTACATCAGTTGTATGGGCAAATATCGTGGGGCTAATAGAATAAATGGGCTTTCTCACCTACTAGGCTAGTCTTTAGGGCGAGTTCTCTCTTTGTTCTATAAGAGATTTTCAAAATGAGATTTTGGTCACAATTGCAGCAAGCCAGTATTGGTCACAATTAGAGGTGTTCAACGGGTCGGGTCACACTCTAACGGGTCATTAGCGGGCCTTTGTCTAACGGGTGGAGCCGGGCCGGGTCAGGCCGGATAATTATACGAATTGGATGTAAAAAATATTTCGCCACTTTTTTTATATTTTCATATGATATTATATATGTAGTTGAATTGACTCAACGGGCCATAAAGTAAAATAAAAAAACTATTTTATAAACTTTTAAAAAACGGGTCAAAGAGGGTCGTATTTAAAGGGGCTTTGACTTGCCCCGAACCATTAACATTTGACATGACCTGCCTAGACCCGACAATCCGACATATTTAAATTTTGCCCCGACCCGACATATTTAAATTTTGCCCCGACCCGACATATTTAAATTTTGACCCGACCCACCTTGACCCAGCCCGTTGAACACCTCTAGTCACAATTAAGTGAGTCATGCGTTCACAAGGTGATTTGGTTTTCAACCCGCCAAATAAGAGCATATAATATCCCTTAAACAAGCCTATTTTTTTTTTTCGTGAAGCATGTAATATCCTTTTGATAGATTTGAAAACCTTTACAACTCATCCACGCTATATGATCTATCCTTTATTGAATTGCACTATGATTTATAATCATGAAATAAAAGATCACCAGTTACGTTATGTAACGACTGTTATGTAACTTGTTTGAGAGTTGTCACGACGTAAGATCACGTTATATACCAGTGCATGAATTTTCATGGTTAAAACTCTGTGTTGACCATTACATAACGTGATAACATTATTTGTTGAGGATAAAAAAAATTCTATTATCTTCCTAAATTGTAAAAAAAAGTTATCCATTCTAAAAATCTCCAAGTTAACATTTTACTAATAGCTATTAGCTTTAATGATTACAGATAAGTTACAGGAGTATTAGTTACTTATAATTTTATTTGTTAAACAATATAATCAATTAATAAGTGACGTAATTAATTATCCTCTAAACTCATACAATACAATAATATTAGCAATGGGGATATTATTGAATAATAATAATAATATTAGTTCAATAACAAAAATGTGATTATAAGCTCAAAGACTCTCCCTTTGTGATTTTTTTCAAAAAATCACACCACGTTGCCCACGATTCGTGTTATTACTCCGTTATAGCCGTTATTTGTGACAGTTTTGTAAACGTATCGACTATGGTTTTTTTTCCTTGTTTATAATTCTTCAGGACTCATAATGGACTATAGTGAAATGATTCATCAAATGATGTGCAGTATTAAAGTTGCAAATGATGTTTGCTATAAAGGATGAACCGAAAACAACCTTTTTGATTAAAGCACAAAATTATGGGACACGAGAGGAAAGATTACCTTTGCTTTTGATAACTTGTCCATCCCCAAGTAATGCAAGATAAATTGTGTGGTTGATCCATTTATAATCAGTGTCAAAATTACTATTCCACCTGTGAAAAAAACGAACTGCAACCAAAACAAAATAAAAAAACTAAGCTCAAAGATGCATTAAGTTTCAAGCATCTTTATGTCCACATCTTGATTGGATTTCAAATATATCATATGCTTGTCAGGTTCATACCAGGGTTCCAGTCTGCAGACTGAGAGGTCCTTGGTTGCTACTAGAACTCTGTGATTTAAGAAAATAAAAGGTTGATATCCAATAAAAGATAGCTACCAAAACAAAAGAATGAAAAAACATAGAAAGAAAATTTTGGAGTACAGAGAAGGGACGAGAGGGCAGGATCATCGAGTCCCAGTAAATTTACAGAATTATATTTACGGTGCACACTCCACACATATTTATATCAACTATATGATGTGTAGCTGTAGACAAAATATAAGTACCTTTAAATTAACATCATATGATAACCATATTAATCATTGTGCATGGCAAAAGGTAGAATATAAATTAATAAAAGCATTATGTAGGCAAATGACAACCATATTAAACAATCCAAATACCAAGCATTCCATGATTAAAGAGGTGTGAAACAACACTAGGGGCATGCTGAACACTCACCCAAGTTCTCAATGCTGCACAAATGATTTGAAGCCAGTTCAAGACATAAAAAGATTGGAAAAAAGAAAAAAAAACAGATCAAACATAAAGCATCAATATCTTCAGGGAAGCATGAAAGATAGCAAACTTGCCTTAACAGACAATGAAAGAGACAATGCTACAGCTCCACGCAAGCCTGACCAGATTAGAATTATAGCTTCTTTCCAGTCCAAACCATAGCCAAAATATCGTAGAAATGGGAACAAAACAACTACAACCACTACCCGGGAAACTTGGACATATGCATAAAGAAGGATCAGATAGCCCCATGAAATACCTGATTAAAAACAAAACATTGTTGAGTTGAATACAAATAAAAGGATCATGTAGACAAAAGGTGTATGCAGCAGAAGAAAAGAGAGCAAGTTGAATAATTTGTAATTTGTAAAACTAATTCGCTACATGATACCATTGTCAATATTCATTTTTTAGTGAATTACCTTCTTAATCATCACCATGATTACCAACCATCACTCACTAAAATTTAAATCACTGTAAGAATTTGTCCTTTGTGTTAAAGGATTTATTCCAACCATGTTTTATGGTTTTTAAACTATTGTTGAAAAAGTAACAACACACATATGAAACTGCACGTTACTATTATATGAAATTAGGAGGATATGAAGCACAAACATCTTCCAAGTTCCAACAGCAGGACATAGAAACAGAACATTAAAATAACAACAGATTATTGAAGAATATTATATTGTATATTCTCTAGTCTAAATTAGTGCTTAATTAGTGCAATTAGGAAGATTGATATATTTTAAATAAGTTAGTTCATACCCTCCATATTGTGGAGTTTGTAATAGACAATTAAGAGAAAATTAACAGAAACAAAAATAACATTTACAATAAAAAAAAACAGAATTAAAAAAAAAACCCTTAAACTGACAGTGTAATTCCACTTTTTATGATATCAAAGCCGACGGTGGTTCAAGGGACCGGAATTTTTCTTTAAGCCTCATCATCTACCATTTCTCACCTGATAAGATGTCGGAACCAATCGAACCAAACACAAATTCAGTGACTAAACAACTAGTTGCTATGAACCAATTGCTACAAATTTTGCAATTCATGAGACTATTTCAAACCAAGCCATAAATCTCAAAGAAAAACACAGCCACCAAAACTAAACCAAGTGGTCAAAACTTATAAACCTGGCCATAAGTAGGCGGTAAAAGCTTAATCACATCATTGCTTCCCCATCATCTCCAAACGACCCAAGGTATACGAGATGGACACCACAAGTTTCTTGGGTCATAGAGAATATTGCGACTAATTTACTCAATCAATTTCTCAATTAACCGATGGCCAAGGATTTATGCAAAGGGATCGGATCCCTTTATAGAAGTGGACAGGAAGGACTGCAAGTATAAGACCTAACGGTAAAAACAAATGCACTGAAGCAGGATCGGGAATCTATTGAGGTTTTTTATAGGAAGGTGATTATAATATGGAAAGAGATTGATGGGAGGGTACCAAATCCCACGAAACACCCAGAAGACATCACATTTAACAATGAAATCACACAAAAACAAAGACTTTACCAATTTTTGGTTGCCATGGACAATACCTTTGATAAAGATCGAAGGAACATCATACTAAACAAATAACACTTTCCTTCTGTGGAAGAAGCTTATGCTATCATTCGAATAGAGATCGCAAGGGAAATCCTTACAGGGAATCTATCACGGAGTAAGACCCCTCAAGGATCAGAAGTAAGTTGGCAACAAAATCAAAACCCTACAAAATTCTATTCAAACGAGGTAGAAGATAAATCTCACCTCCATTGTACCCATTGTGGATAAAGTAGGCACACCAAGGAAGGTTGTTCAAGATCATCGGATTCTTAGAATGGTTGTTTGAACATCAAGCACGAAAAAAAGAGTGAGATGTCCAGAAAAATGGTCAGCTAGACCTAAAAGGGTCGATGATCAAAGAAAGGGAAACAAGTCACAGGACCTTTTTAGTACCGAATATTTACCTAAAGAAAGGATGAAAGAGGAAAACGTGCCAGTCATGATCTTAAGCAAAGAAGCAAGTAATATCATAAGATAGAAGGGCACAGAAGAAGACACGACTCAAATGAAGGGATGGATTTTGAACAATCAAAATACCCATTTCGCCCTCAATTCTTGTAAAAAGGGGTGTTTTGAACAAAAGGGATGGATTTTGAATGTGTCAGGGAAATGAAGTTGTAAACCTAGTTGCAAAACATGAATTTTTGATTGTGGGGCTAGTGACACCATGACATACGACCCTAATGATCTTACATCATTAAAAAATTCCAAGAAAAATTTCATCCAACGGCAAATGAAAAGTGTATAATAGTTAAGGGAAGGAACGATTGAAATTCTCCCTAATCTTACATTACATAATTGCCTCTTTGTGCCTAATTTGTCCAACTCTTTTTTGTTAGTTGAAATAATTGCTAGGATCGATACGATGCTAATGAACTTTGATGAACTAAAGAGAATGCAATGAAATAACAAATGTAAGAATGAAAATAAAATTGCAAAAGTGACACAATGATTTAAGGAGGTTCACCCAATGATGGTTGTGTCCTCCGTGGTGTGTAGTTGCTTGCTTGTATTATTTCAATGAGAAAACACTCTTACAATGAAATATTACAATTGAGTAAGAGATAAACAAAAGGCTATGTGTTTAGGCTAAGGGGTTTGTGTTTGATGTGTTTGGATGATCATACAAGGCCTCTATTTATAATGCTAGATACTCTAGGAGTTATAAATGACTATTATTGTGAGTAAATAACATAATAAACACCATTGATTAGCTGTGTTGAATGAATTGTAACTTCCCTTAAGCATTTGATCCGTCAAAAACAGCATCCAATGCTGTCAGAAGAACAGCTCGACCGGTCGAGCGGACCACGGGGGTCAAGCGGTCTGGTCAAGCGGGAGATCAGTAGCCTCTGGAAACATTCTGTCTTGCTGCTCGACCAAGCAGAGAAGCTTGCTTGGTCGAGCGACCATCAGGTACCCCCTGATCAGTTTGCTTCGACTTTACAATGTAATTACTCTTCCAAGTAACTCATAACTTCCACATTCATCACACAATTAAATCCACCACATTCATTCACATACATTAAGTTCCACACTTAAACACCCATTAACATAATACTTAGGATTCCATCAAAAGGTTCATGAATGCACACACACACACATGTGTACTCAAGTCACATTCACAACATTAGTAAAGAATTAAAGTGTATTGTCCTAATAGACTTAGATTTTTTTGTTGTAAGAGATATGTGGACAAGGAAAGTGTCATTGAGCATGGTACTGAAAAGGATGGACTATACTACGTGGAAGAAATGTCTTAATAAGGCAACACATCACTGATTCATGGATCTGTGGAATAACTCTGCATGTGGAGCAACAACTCCTTAGGGTACTTAGAACATCTTTTTCATTTCCTACATGGCTCTAAGCTAGCAATTAACTATGAGTCATGTATTTTGGCAAAAAGACACAAACATACATATTCTCGTAGCTTGAGTAGTGCTACTGAACATTTTATATTAGTACATTCTATTGTATGGGGACTTGCTTCTGATGAGGGAGTAACTAATTTTTTCCTACTAATGCACTAAGAAAGAATGGGACATAGGAAAAATGCACTCTTCCAAAAGGGAAAAAGGTCGTAGGATGCAACTAGGTGTTCACAATTGAACGCGGGTCTGATGGTACTATTGAAAGATAAAAAGTGCGACTTGTTGCAAAAGGGTATAGTCAACTATTCAGAAACCTTCTCCCCAGTGGCAAAAATAGTATCCATCAAGGTTCTTTTCTCAAAGGCAGCAAACAAAGAATTGCCTCTACATTAGTTTGATGTGAAAATTCCTTTCTTCACGGTGAAATCCAAGACTAAGTTTTTATGCAAGCACATTCCAGCTTCTCAAAACAATTTTCATATGATAAAGGTTGCAGACTTTGGGAGGCCTTGTACGGACCCCTCGAGCATGATTCGACATATTCACCCTTGCTATGAAAAGATTTGGTTTTCATCAAATTAAATCTGATCACACACTATTCCTCAAGAAAAACGGTGAGTTGATAACTTGTCTCACCATTTTTTTAGATGATATGATTAAAGAAAATTCATTAAAGGAGTTCTTCAAAGAAATTGAAATGAAAGATCTCAAACGATTTAAGTATTTTCTAGGAATTGAAGTTCTTATATCAAAGGGGGAATATTCATCTGCCAGAAAAAGTAATTCTACACTTGTTAACAAAAACAGGAATGTTGGATTATAAGCCGGCTGACCAATTATAGTGAACCATGGCCTACAAATAATTAAAGGAGGAGAGCTAACCAATCGCAAACAATAGCAGATTTTAGTATGAAAATTGATCTACCTCTCACACACTCATCCAAACATTGCTTACAGGGTTGGGATAGTAAGTATATTCATGCATCAACCACAAGTTCATCACATAGAGGCAACTCTCAGGTATTATTTGGTATCTTAATGATATGCCCGGAAAAGGATCAACAACTACAATGTTTGACCTTTAATCCAAAAAGATTGGGGTCGGCTACATAAACTAACATATTAGTTCTAGCGGTCATCCACATAGATTCTTCTTCTCTATTTATTCTGATTTTCAACTATCTCCATTTGTAAGTCTAGGCCATTCATATCCTTTTCCACTCTTGTCCTCCAAGTCATCTTCGGTCTTCCTCCGAGTCTTTCTAAGTCTCCCGAGCTCCAGCTTTCTATCATCCTTAACGATTTACTATTGCCTCATCTTTGCACATACCCAAACCATCTTAAACGATTCTCTTTCATCTTTTCCTCAATATTTTCAGCTCATAAACCGTCTTTTATATTTTTGTTTTAAATGATATCCCTCAATGTATGTCCACTCATGCATCAAAGCATCACATTTTGCGTTATTCCCATCTTTTCATTATGCTCCTTTCTAAAAGCCTAACATTATGATCCATATAATGGCATCAATCTAATGGTCGTTCAATAAAACTTACCATTCAACTTTAAAGGAATACCTTGATCACATAATATTTCAGTAGTCGCTCTCTATTTTGGCACTTCACACTTAATTCTATAGGTCACAACTTGTTTGATGTACCCATTACAAGGTATTGGAAGCATCCACTTGAAGCAGTTTCTTCCTCTTCTAGCTTTATAGTGTCTCTCGTTATCTCGTTTGTATTGAAATTACACTCCATGTACTTTGTCTTAATTCGATAAAGAAACCTTGTGACTCCAACATGTCTCCATCTTTCTAATAACTCGTCCTGGTCTCATTTACCAAAATAATGCCATCGGCAAAAATTATGTACCAAGGCACATCTCCTTGTATCGCTCGAGTTATCTCATCTAGGATCACTGCGAAAAAAAAAAGGGCTTTGGGTCGAACCTTAATGAAGGCCAATTTTGATTGAAAAAATCTATATTGTCCCTCCGCATGTTTTCACATTCAAGCCTATACAGATGCAAAATGGGCCCAAGATAGAGATGAAAGGAGTTCATCAACATCTGGGTACTTTACCCTTGTAGGAGGAAATCTAGCAAGAAACATAAGGTGATTGCGTTATTCAGTGTTGACACTGAGTTTCGAGGAATTGCAAAAACGATTACGGAAGTATATGGATTAGGAAACTACTTACCGAACTTGGCTTCCAACAAGACAAGAGTTGTGAACAAAATTGTGACAATAAGGAACAATCAGCATCTCAAAAAATCCAGTTCAAAATGATGGAAGCAAACATGTGGAAGTTGACGGACATTTTATAAACTAAAAGCTTAAGCAAATGATACACATCCCTTTTGTCCGATCCAAAGAGCAGCTTGCTAACAATCTAACAAAAGCAATGGGGGCGAAACAATTTAAGATACACTACGCAAGTTGGGCGTTGAAGACCCCACATCCCTAGACAGAGAATATTCAAATAGTAACATAATATTGAAGAATATTTTATTGTATATTTTCTAGCCTAAATTTGTGGTAATTAGTGCAATTAGAAAGATTGATATATTGTAAATATGGTGGTACATACTCTTTATATTGAGGAGTTTGTTATAAACAATTAAACGACAAATAACAAGAATAAAAACCCTTAACTGAGAGGATATTACTCTTTACCAACCAATGTAAGCAACATTAACAAGGCAATAGAAACAAGTTTACTAATCAAACATTACCATGATTTTCAAATATGTTATCACTGCTCAAAACACCTTGGGCAATGACAGCGCCACTGCAATCCATAAATGTTAAAGAAATTAAAATACGAAATATGCAAGTGGTTACAAATATATTTAAATGGTATCTCCATCCTGCAATGTCCAAACAAGCAAAAACGAAAGGAAAAAGAAAGTTTGTAGGTCAATCACCACCTTTTTGAACTGTTTATGATTTTATGACACCCTCTAAGAGCCAAAAACTAAATATGTTAGGTATAGACCTTAAGATAAGATCCACAAGCATTTCTACCAAAGAAAATGAAAATTTTCTGCATAAAATACTAAGAAAAGTTCTTTGAAAAAACCGCTTAAAGCTTACACTTGTTAAAGGGTAACTAAGATGGCAATGATTAGGCTTTGGTTGTTTAGAATTCCAATACATATTTCTAATAAAATCACTTTTTCTCTTCTACTTAAAAATATGCTAGTTATACCACATTTGATTTCTGTGTTTCAAAACCTTGCTAACTAAATGATCACTAAGAAAAATAAAATTCAAAATATTTCCAATGAATCTTCAAGAGCATGTTGGAATCCCCATCAAAGAGGAAAATATAGTATGTTGGAATCATAAATCAATGTTTGAGAAACTAAAAGACAAAAATGACAGACTTTCACCCAAACATTTAAAAGGGATATCATTAATGTGTAAAGAATGCAAAGAATAATCTTTTTGAGTGCACATTTGACTTTTACATTTACAAATAATGGGAAGAAAGTACCTCAAGATAAATATTAGTGTATTGGCTATGTATGCCACCATCTCCCTGAAGCGAGAGACAATAAAGTTTTAAGTTAGGTTAATTAAGGAAAACTAGGCATTTGACTAAACTATTTTAAAGTAACAGAGAAAATTCTTATACTGTAACTTAGCCAAATAAATTCAAAAGCTTTGTGAGCTATGTTAAAGTAGACAAATTAACAAACAAGTATATTAACCTAAATACAAGTAGTATTCAAATATAGCAGTTCCTCCATAAACATCATCATAGGACCTTGTAGCAAACCGGATATATTTACAAATATGATAACCATTATGATTACAATACATTAGTTCACATTAGTAGCATTGACAATTATGTTACCAATACCAAAGTCAAAGTGATAAAATCAAAACACACACCACAAAGATCAAAACTCTTGTCCAGACTTGTTTCTTTTCTCTTAGTTTTCCTCCCATTTATTTCTTGTTCTTCTCCTTCTTTCATGTTTCTTTTTATTTTCTTTTGTTGTTGTTTCATATTTCTTTGACGGATTGAGAACAGAGAGGGAGTAATGAACTCCTAAACATATGCCAATAACAAGAAAATATTCTTCAGCTTGTTCCGAGCCATAAAGCTACGGATATTATTCAATCTTACCGAGATTGCATAAAGTGTCAACCCAACATTCTCTGAGGATAATAAAATGGCAAGGAGGTACCAAGATGTTCTTGGCATTACTTAACTTAGTCAAAGATAGCAGAGAGAATATTCCCAACACACTGACATTGAGATCTTTTCCAAAAGTGAAATCATATAAAATGTGGCTATTGCAATAATACAAAACTACGACATCAAGTAATACGGTGAAATCAATTTTTAAGTGTTTTTTACAATAATAGTGTTGGGATTTTGTGACTCGAACTAAGTCTAAGATCGGTTCAAGATGAAGGGGGGATTGGCGGGTCGCGAGGTTTGTAGTGTTTCGCGAAGAATGTCGCAAAGTATGGTTTTTTTTCGATGAAACATGTCGCAGATCGCGAAGGTGGGAAGCAAAGCTACTGTTTTGGGAAAAGGGGTTTTCGCGAGCAGGGAGCATTTTCGCAGGCTTGCAGTTGCGAGCCCGCGAATGACCTGAGGGATATCCGTTTTTCAGTTTTCGCATGTTCTTTGACAATTTCTCTTGGATTCAGGACGGTTACATTTTTTCTTAACCTAATTTCTTTTAATTTAGTGGTATACTATATAAAGGCCTCTTGTAATTAGGGTTAGGATGTGAGATGCAACACAAAGTGAGGAAAAATAAGAGAGAAAAAGCCTGAAGAGCCATAGTTATGGCTTCTCATTAGGGGTGAAAGTTATTTGGATTAAAACCGCAAATCGAACCAGACCAAACCGAATAACAAATATGGTTTGGTGATTTTAAAATATGGTTTGGATTAGGTTTGAATTTTCAAAAACCGAAATAATAAGGTTTGGACTAGGTTTGTAAATTCAAAAACCGAAAACCGAATTGATGAACCGAAATAATAGAAGGTCATATAGAGAGGCCCATTTGGTGAATAAAATCAGCCCAAAGCCCCAAAGTCACTCAGATATTTATAGTCCTAACTTAACCCTAGCGCCGCTTCTACTCATTTACCCTTGAATTAAGTTCTTCTCCCAATTCCTGGCTTCTTCAATTCCTTTCTAGAGAGAGAAAGGGAAAACAAATTACAGAGGTTTCATCCATACCCCTAGCATTGCACCCCTTTCTTTCTCATTCCTTTCCAATCTCTCCATCTCCAACTTCACCTTTGATCTTTATTTCTTCTACTCTTCAAAGTTAGTCTATTAATTTTTAATTGTTGTTTTGTTTTTCGTTTTTCGTTGATTTTTTCTTTGTTTTACTCTTATTTTCGTTATGATCTAGTTTATTTTCGTGGTTTCAACAAATTTTTTGATTAAAATACATATCAATGTTGTTTTTTTGTTCTTATTTTCGTTTGTTGTTTGGTTTTTATTCTTACTTTTTCATCTTAGTTTCGATTTCGAAAATTAAATTTGGTTTGATTTTCTTTTATTTTTCACATTTTATTTCAACATTCTGGGTAAATGTTTTTTAGGCTTTTTGGTTTTAATTTTTGTGTTGTTTGGGTATTTTTTTTTTGTAGATCTGTGAGAATTTGAAGATTTTTTACTCATATTTTAGTAGATCTTAGCCTTATATTTTTTTAATAAAGAAAATTCTTATATACGTATGTTAAGTGCTTCTTAAGTGTTGATTTTTCTACTTTCAAAGCAAGATTTCTCCTCTACAAGCTAACCTGTGAAATAAAGGGGACATTGAAGATAAGATGGTGCCAACAAACTTTAAAGATGAGGACTTTATTGATTTAGGAAAAGAATAAAGATAGTCTCACAAAAGCACAAGTGAATGAAAATTGCAAGCTTAGTTAATTTGAGTTTTTCTAATGTTTTCAATTATTATAGGATGATAATCTCTATTTACTGACTAAACAAAACTAATTTATTGCTGACTTTATGTATATACTAATTTCATAATGCATCAACTACAAAGAAATTGAAAAAAATCTACTTGGACATACAATAATTCGGTGTGCGGTTTGGTGTTCGGTTTTTGTATATAAATATCGGTGCGGTTCGATTCGGTCTATAAATAAATAAGGTTTGGTTTTGGACTAAAAAAGTAGAAACCGAAATAATTACGGTCTGATTTGGTTTTGGTAAAAATCCAAACCGTAGACCGAACTTTCACCCCTACTTCTCATGTTCATCTTGTAATCGCATAGTTTATAGTGAAAGTTTATTCTCAGTGCCGGTGTATGTAACTATCACGCTAATAGTGAACCACGTTAATTTCTCGGTGTGATTTTCTTTATTGTTTGTTTGAATATGTATTGTTTTCGTCATTGCTTTTCGATCTTTGCTTCCGTTGTTCACAACAAATTGTGTGTAAATGAAGATATATAAATAGAAACACATATATAGTAAAAGGTATGTGAAGCAAAAACTGAACATACACATAAAAGTTGATCAACTAAGGGGAATCATAAACAACATAGATAGGTAGGATATCTTCAATAATTTTGAGCTTGTGGCTAGATTTTATTTTTCAAAATATGTATTTAATGTTCAGCACGTACCAAAAGTGATGCAAACTCTGCTGACTTTCACCTTTAAATGCTGTCCTAGCAGCTGCTGCAAAAAACCTGGCAAGCAATTAATAATTTTAAAGATTTTTCCTCATTGCAACTAACGATCGGTTACATGTAGCTTGTACTTACATCCCAAGAGTCATCACTGTTAAAACGCCAGACACATCAGATCCTTCTTGAGCCTATCACATAGTCAAACAAATACAAATCCAGTAGATTGTTAAAACCATAGCTACCAACCAGAATCTGCAAGAAACTTGATGCAGAACTTTCAGTTTTGTAATGTACAAAGAAAAACTTTGCTGATTTTCCATCATAGCAGATAGGGGAATTCATGATAACTCCTGAACCACTAAAATTCCCAACATATAAAACCTACTTGACCCAACTAAGTTACTATTGTATATCACCTAAACATAACAGCAATCAAGTCAAATTTCAAAAGATTGAAACAATATAGAGGTTCATAAACTTTGAATTGTGTACTACGAAAAATGAACTTACTGTAAAATAAGCAACATAGCTCACTGCAAGTGTTAAAGTGATCTCTATTACAGTGTCATTGAAAATGTATCCAAGCCACAATACTGACAAAGCTCCAAATGCAATGCCCATTCCAACACTGATAAGAAGTTGATATTAGTGGTCAGAAACTAACATATGCCAAATCTCCCCAGGTTTTACCATAACATTGAATTATACTTACGCTCCAAGTGAAACCTTGATCAAAAATTTTAGGATGGCTGCCCAACTAAAGCTACGACCAAGTGCCATTTGAAAAAAAAGCTGATATACTACAATAGCAGTCCTGAAAAGTTCATGTCAAGAATGTTTTGAATTTATAAAAATCAGATAGCACTCAAACTATTATCAAGGAAAGAAAAGATAGTTTGATAACCACATCCTACCTAATCAATACAAACAAAACAGTCGATATACAAAAAAATAAAAAGATGAAAAACACACCCATCATTCATCAAGGACTCTCCCTCAATTATAGTACTCAATTTTTTGCTTGCACCAAGTTCTTTCAAGAGTGCTACAACAGCTACAGGATCAGTCGCACTTAACAGTCCACCGAGCAACAACGAGGTTTTCCAATTCCAATCATAAGGAAATGAGAGCTGTCATGAGACACGTGTCACTAAAGTTAATTTAGAGGTCATAAAAGAGTGCAGAGCAAGAATATGATTGATATCTTATAAGGATTGCAAATGGAACATGCAAACATGCCAAGAGCTATTGCAAAGCGCAGTTTTTGGTACAAAGATTGATGATTAATATTTGAATCTATCTGCCAACATATTTGACTAAACGTTAAATTAGTAGGAGGCTATCTATTAGCTTCTCAAGGATCATCCATCACCTCAACAAATCTTAAAGCAAATAAGAAAGTGCTGATGAAAATGCCCTACCTTCAGAGCTGTCCCAAGACAAAAGGTTGATATCAAAACACCAGGACCAGCAAGTAGGACCATTTGTGCCATACATCTCTGCACAAATAGCATATAATCGATTGGTGTTTTCTCCCTATAAAAGGTTTCCAAATATAACATATGATTATTAAATATGGAGAAGAATGATGAAAGTAAATAACTATGACACTACCATTAGTATAAGAATAATACAAAACTAACATCATACACAACATTCAGAAGGCTATGAAGACCTGAATTACACAATGAGACTTCTACTTTTCTCTTGTTTTGTAGCCAACAAAATGACTTGGAAATGTTACTATTCTAGACCAAAATTACAAATTACAATAATGCATGCACAGACATAGGTGCACAAACACCAAACGATTATTCAAATATTTTAACTCATCACATACATTTACAAAACCATATTATGAATAGTATGCCTAGTGACCATAGAATAAAAACAAGGTCGCATCGCATCGCATCGGCCGCGTTGTAAAGGTTTTCAAAACAAACGAACTGATATTTCCCGCGCTATAAAGGTGTAAAAAAACCGCGTTTTGGGCCGCATTAAGATATTTCTTATGGTTTCGACCAATATATAGACGTTATGATAACATCACTCCCGTTACCGCATCAGCATTCCGTTACCGCAATCGCAACAGCTACCGCAATTTTACACCATGATAGTGACTGAGTGCTTGTGTATATTGTGTGTGTGTGTGTGTGCGCAAATGTGCGCTCATTAAATATCCTATGATCTTCAAAATACTTTGCAAGATAAGATACAAGGCATTGTTTCATTGTCTAAGAAGTTAACGCTATTCACCCCAGGCTAAGCAAACAAATAAACTAACAAATAAACTAACAAATACAAAGTTTCGCAACAAGAGGTACATGCCAGGTCCGTTCTTGGGGTAAGTTTTGAGGTGCAACCGCCCAGGGCTCACCTAATGAAGGGGCCCCAAATGAGTTAATCCTTATTATAAAAATTTGTTCTTTAATTATATTTTCTTACCTCATCATTACATCTTAAATTCGTACATTAATTTGAAATTTATGTGATGGAAAAAGAGAAATTATACGATGCATAGTTGAAGGGAAAAAAAATTAAAAAATAAAAAAACAAAAAACAAAACATTACTTATATAAGGGCCCCATTTTTAGTTCTCGCCTAAGGCCTAAAAATTGTCAGAAACGAAAGTGGTACACGCTACATGCATATGAACAGAAGACTTTCTCAAATATAATTGGGTAAGTACAGCTAAGTGCTCAACTCCTTCATGGAGTTCCAGTATCAGACTACAAACCAGAAATAGCAGCCAAAATATGCTAGATATGTAACTTTGACGTCAAAATTGCTACAATGGGAGTTGGTTACACCAGCCTATGAAACACTCCTTTCTCCTCCATCAACGTGAGTTAGGCCCATACACGAGGAAAATGTGACAAATTTTCATATGTATTGGACAAGCTCATGAGTATATAAAGCATGCAGTTCATTTTTTAGATATTGTTTCTATATTAAAGATCAACAGTGATTTGTAGAGGAAAGAAAGTTCTGGAATCCGTAAGGAGAAAAAGATTTTACAACTTTTAGTTTCTTTCTCCATAAAACGGAAGTGAAAGTTTCTTTAGCTTTTTTTACCCTTCTCTTTCAATTTAATTATCATAGCTATTAAAAGAGGTTAAAGAGGTGTATATTTCTATATAGACTCTAGAAGACATTTATGTGGAAAATCCTATGTGCATGTCTAAGATCAAAGGGTGAAATTGTCCATCATGTTGCTTTAATTGGCATAAAAACTTTCTTACTACCTAAGGAAGGGATTGTCGATTCAGGATTTGGAATTCCCCTTAATATTACCGAAGATTCTATGTATGGATTGCGTTGAAACTAACAGGCAGTTGGCCGACCACCTCAAAAGATCTAAACTTATCATTTTGTATCAAGCTCATATGACTCACAAGCATTGCTTTGAAACCCTAGACATGAGTTTGCGCGATGCCATTCGTTGTCCAGACGGTAATTTTCTGAATTAATCTTTAGCAACAAAGTAGTTGTCTTTGGTGGTGATTTCAGGCAAGTTTTGCCAGTTATTCTCAAGGTACAAGACATAATATTATCTTCGCGGCGCTTGATTTTCCAAAGATTTGGAATGATTATAAGGTGTTGCGGTTTACGAAGAACATGAAATTATGACCGAATATAGCCAAAGTTGATGAACAGATTGGATTCTAAACGTCGGGGATGAAGAGCTAGGAGGACCTAATAATGGTGTTATGGATCAGTTTTTGTTGAAGGATTTTTAGGACAGAAAATAAATGCAATAAGGTAAAAGAGAAGGATGGGAAAGTAAAGAAGAAGATAACAGTACAAACTACAAAAATTGTGCTAACTAGAGCTAGCTACTCCAAAGGTACTATTCCATTCAAGAGATGATTCTTACCTCCTTTCGGCCACATATTTATAGAGCTAAATAGCTTACAATAATATAGCTAACTAATTTGATTGCTTCTGTCTAGGTGTCCCTTCTGAATTTCTAACCATTTCCACAGCTTCTTCAACTCCTTCCCCAACGGTTGTGCTATTTATGAGGTGTCTTTTGTATGTGATGATGCTTGCCCTGCATTGATGTCATGACAGATGGAGAGGCTACTATCTATATAACCTGAAGATATATTAATATATGATGCATCTAATCCCATGGCAACAATTTTTGACTGCACATATCCTAGAATTCGTGAGGGTTCAATATTTTCACAAAAGGGAAGCCAATAAACGAGATTGTTAATGAGCATAACAAATATGTAGTGTCACTTTTTCACGGAGAAGAGGTTGTACTTGAATTTGGATTCAATCGATAAATCTAACGGTAACTATACTAGCAATGATGATGCAGTTTCAATTGGTTTGTCAACTCACTACGTGAATCTAGAGTTCCAAACCATAAGTTAGTGCTAAAAGTTGGTGCCTAGTTAACAATATTTTACATTGTTATTATATCGAATATCACATTTTTATGAAAAAAAACTAAACCTCATGAATATAATTTGTTTACATCTTTGCGTAAAAGTCACATATTTAATTATTTATATATTTCCATTAAAAACTACGTGCATTGCAAGGGTTTTCATTCTAGTTAAATTATATTGTCCCCTCTTTTTTTTAAAGTAAGTGTATCATTTGATTTTGAACAAATTTTAAGAAAATATTAGTTGGTGGATAAAAATTAGGAAAAATTATTGTGAATAATACAACTTTTTGTTAATTTCCCTACAATAATACCAATTATTGATTAACCATGAATAATACCAACTTAAAGGGTTATTTTCCTAGAAAATCCTTAATATGTTAAAAATCAAATTACAGGTGATTATAAGACAAAAAAAAATTGGTAAATTAGATAATAAACTAAAGTTGGTATTATTCTAAGAAAATACCCCCCCTAAGTTGGTATTATTCATGGTTAATCAATAGTTGGTATTATTGTAGGAAAATTAACAAAAGGTGTATTATTCATGGTTTTTTTTCCTAAAAATTAAAGTAAATGAAGATTGTGGAACTCATACAAATATGAACCATTAATAGAAAACTAAATAAAGGACACTTGTAATGAAATTGCCCAAAATTTAAAATGCAACACTTGCTCTATGACAGCAGAAGTAATAATTTTGGAACCAGACAAGTTGGTAGTGGTACCATTTTTGACTCACTTCTATCCAAAAAAAATTTCTAGAAAACATATTATTAGTACTTATTAAGGTGCTAAATAACAAGTAGGAGTATCAAGGGTGGAAGAACCTTTATTTGGTGAATTTCCATAGAAAATGAACTTTCAAATAGAAGTGCCGGTAGAAATACAGCCAAGAGAAGTTCTGGATCAATACTTTCCCCTGTCATGTAACAGTTCAAGCATCAAATAATTACAGTTGAATAATTCCCTAACGATAATGATTAAGCAGACAACATTGAGAAACTTACAAATGCGTATACCATCACCAAACCTCCCTGCACCGTGCTTTGTACCATATTCTGCAGTATTAATTACAATGATGTTAGCAGGAGTCTTACACACCAACAACAATCACAAGAACAACACAAAGTGCTAGAAGCAGCAAATCTTCCAATGAACATCTCTAGTTTGAGTAGCAATTTACTAAATTAAATTGTACACATGCTACGAATTGATGCTCTATGTAGAGACAAAAAGGCAAAATTACAAGGTATTGATAGCTTGGTATCAACTATAAAATCAAGCATTTAAAAGGCTTACAAGGGTGATTCCGATGAAATATGTATGAATATCCCCTTCAACAAGAAAAAAAGGCTTAGAAGAATTCCACACCATTGAAAATGCTTAAACACAAACATTCACATGCGAAAAGAGAGAGGATACATGTCCACATCTGAATACAAGTACACACACATGGCTAAAATCCGAGGAAATCTGAATTGAGTGAATTCTTTTAAGACAAAATTAATTTCCAAATTACACTCTTTTGTGTTTACTATTTTAAGATTTTCTTCTTTTATCTAATATATGTTGCATGTGTGCAGTAGCAAAGGTACATGTCCCCTGGTCCATATTAAGTTTTTAACTTAGCCCCTAATTATAGTAGTTTCAATCATAAATCAAGTCAAGTATAGTGGTTAAGTAGTATAGATAAAACCTACAGTTTGTACTTTGAATCTTTATACAGCCTTACAATTTTTCAAGTTTTAAATTGCAAAATTTACTCATCTAAATTTGAATCTTTATACCGCCTTCTAATTTTTCAAGTTTTAAATTGCAAAATTTTATCATCTACGCCCAAAAACTTGGAATTTAATATTTTTTATGAAATTATATTGTTGGTGTATCAATCCTCCGGTCATAATTATTAAATTTAACCTATTCGGATCCTCTTAACTAAAATTTAAAGCTTTGCTACAGCATGTGTGTGCATATGTGATGGATAAAAATGACATGCAAAGGCGCTACTTGACTTTTAAATTGCTGGAGTATAATTTAAACTATTGATGCATTATTATAGGAAAAATACTTTTAAAACCCAAATAAATATTCCTTGTTGATTTTAGAAAGCAATAAAAAAAAGGTCAACTTAAAACAAACAATACATAAGTGTAATTTAATCATTATAAACTATTAAGAAAATGTACATATTGTTTACAAATTACGTATTGAGTACTCTCTCTATTCCAAATATATGTTTAAAAATTATTATAGAACAGAGATATAGGGACAAGAAAGAAGCAGTGAAAGAGTGAAACAGCAAATTAATAAAAGGTAAGAGAACGCTAAAGAAATACTTTACCAAAAGAGAAATAAAGTGAAAATATAAACATTAATATGGAACACAATGATGAAAAGCATCAACTTCAACTCAAAATGGAACAAAGTATCATGCTTCTCATCCTTTACATTTCTACATACTCTTTAGCTAATGCTATAATATTGTGTTGTTCCTGAACAACAAGTATAAAACTTCCAAAAAAAAAAAAAAAAACAAGTTTTCCCAAGTAAATAATTATTTCAATTCAGTTCCACTAAAATCCTTCACATTCTTATTGTATCTTAATTAATATACTCCAATTAATTATAATTGTCATAATAAAAATAATACATCTCTTTGATCGCACTCTCCTCTATGGGTATGAGTTGTTGTCGTTACTCCCTCCCTAGACCCTGATCATAGTTTTCTATGAGCGGGATACACTGGGTATGATGATGATGATGATGAATAAAAATAATATATGATGATTTTACTAAGTATCATACTCCCTCATATTCACTTCACATGTCTTATTTGCTTCTGCACGCTTGTCAATACACTAATTCAATCATTAATATATCTAATTGTGTATATTAAACACTTTGAAAAGTTGATATTAATAAAATTTATATACGAATCAAATAATATCTTTCTTAATTATGAGTTTTAACTTATAGATCAAAATATGAACTAAAAGTGATAAGTGAATCGTGCAATATTCTGAATGAAACATATGAAGTGAATAGGAGGGAGTATCCTTTAATATTTCATCTTATGACCATTATTATATTATTTTCAGACTATATGATTATATTATTATACAATCATCATCAAGACATCAATGTCATTACCTAATTACTATTGATAAGAATCATAATTTTTATCAATATCAATAATTAGTTAATTACAGCTTTTAATAAGATTTATCATGTGTCATTTTCAACTACATATTGTTAGTTAATATACTAACCCAATGAAAATTAAAAAAAAATGTATTGTAATATATATATATATATATATATATATATATATATATATATATATATATATATATATATATATATATATATATATATATATATATATATATATATATATATATATATATATATATATATATATATATATATATATATATATATATTTATATTTGGCAGGTCTCTTTGTATGTCTTGTCCGGAAAGAGGAGGACTCAATGATTATTCGTTCGCCGGAACCAGAAGTAAAAATTTTGGTAGATAGGGATCCCGTAAAAACTTCGTTTGAAGAATGGGCCAGACCTGGTCATTTTTCAAGAACAATAGCTAAGGGCCCTGAAACTACTACATGGATCTGGAACCTACATGCTGATGCTCACGATTTCGATAGCCATACCAGCGATTTGGAGGAGATCTCCCGAAAAATTTTTAGTACCCATTTTGGTCAACTCTACATATATATATATATATATATATATATATATATATATATATATATATATATATATATATATATATATATATATATATATATATAGGGGAGGGATCCAATGAGAAGGGTGTGAAAATAGGAAGGATAGGAAGGAGTAACTACCGTTGATTGATTAAGATCTAACGGTTGAAAATCATTTGTCACAGCAGCAGATTTAGTAACACATATTTATGAAGAAAGCATCACACATTAATTTAGAAAACAACACACTTTTAAGTAACACATATTTATACAGAAAGTATCACATGATAATTAAGAAAGCATCACAATGTTTTTTCTGTTCAAAAATGCGTGCAAGATGGACCATAGATCTAAGATCTAATGGATGAAATTCCTTCCTATCCTTCCTATTTTCACACCCCTTCTTATTTGATCCTAAACCTATATATATATATATATATATATATATATATATATATATATATATATATATATATATATATATATATACACACACACACACACACGTTTTGGATTATGTGAAAACAATTAAAATGGTGAAAATTGAAAACAAGTATACATAAAAGCTTAATGGTGAACATATTCTAGTGGTAATTTTGTAAAGAATTGTACACTTTCTGAGAAATCAACATGTTTCATAGTTCTAAGAAATCAACATGTTTCAATCAATCAAATTAGCCAAATTACAAAGTGTCTTTTGGTAGGAAAAAAATCTACGAAACTGACATGGGGCCAACTTGCTTCTTCATTAGCATATTAATTATATAGAATATATAGACCATAGATAGATACTAAGTAGGAACCATCATCAATAATAAATTTGTCATTATATATGTAACTCTCCGCCATAGGAGGTTTTGAACATGTGCAACATGTTCGACCGCCCTGGACCTTGAAAGAATCAGGGGTCTCAATATTAATTTACTTAGTATATGTTAGGTGCTTAAAAGATACTAAATTGTTAGAAAAATATCATAATTTTAAAAATTGCATAGGGCTAAATAGAATTTGTCAACTTTTGCTCTCCCCTACTCTGTTGTACAAGTCTCTAAGAATAAAATAACACTATAATTTTCAATATTCATATTCGTATCAATATAACTTATAAAAAGAACTTTCACAGAAGTTGTAGTAAAGACAAATGCATTTATGCAAGTTCCATAGTTTTAATCAATGTAATTTCTGCATATTTATTAGCCTTTGTTTATAAGCTAAGTAGGGACAAACATAAAAAGGAAGGGAATGATGTATAATTGTATATTAATTATTATGCTTTAAGAGACATGGGAGTTTATTGTATCGTGTGGTCCGGTAGATGATAAATATTTTACACCAAAATAATTACCAAAAAGCAATTTAGCATAAATTTAGCCAATTGATGTTAACTTTGAATAGAGTTATAGAAGTTCTCTTGGTTTAACTAATGCTTAACTTGAAAATAAAAGGAGTAATTCAAGCAATTTGTGTACAATCATTTTTTTCATTATAAAAAGTTGACAGATAAGAAAATTGAATTGCAAAACAGACAATCTGCTAGCAGATTTAATGTTTCTGGCCTTCATATTTCTCCACATAATTCTTAAACATACCACCCCTAGTACTCAATCTTGTGTTGGAACCTGGGAATGACATTGAACATTCTTTACTATAAATTATGAATCTATTGAATGATATAATTCTCCTTCTCTTGATCACTATTTTTGGCTTGGTAGTGATTTGTGAATGACTTGTGACTTGAGTGAATAATTGACAGAATCTTGTTCATTGCTTTTCAATATTCAACATTTTACTTTATTGTGCTTGGTGCTAAGTACTAACCGCTAACCATACATGTCTCTTCATGCATCAAAAGGCTAAATCAATCAAACAACATTAAGCAACACTTCTAAGATCTAATCAGCAATCAGAAATTCAACTTGTTTATTGAATTTTATTATTTCACGCAATCAAATATAAACATCTGTCTTACAACTGTAACGTTTACACAGTTCTTTGTATCTCCATATTGTTTTTGCTATCAGCTTCCATTCTCATTTTTCCAGTTTAATTCCATATAAAATATAAAATTATTTCCATAAATTGTAATTAAAATCAGAAAAAATTGATCAAATTAATTTAGTCACTAGTTAAATTAATCAGTAAACAACATCAATGCTATAGATTATAAAGAAATTCAGCAAAAAAAAAACAGTAGATTAATTAACTTGCTGATTTAATCAGTGAACAAAATCATATCCACGAATTGTAATGAAATTCAGCAAAAATCAGAAAGATAAATTAGCTACTTGCTGAAGTAATCAGTAAACAAATCAATTTCATAGATTGCATATTGCTTTATAAACTGATCATATGAACTACAACCATGTGTTGTAGCCAAATACATCAAAATTCAATAATTTAAACCAAAAATATATTAATGTAATAATTAATCACATACCTAAAGAACCAAGGCCAATTCCAATGATGAGCAAAGCAACAGTATACGGAACTCGAGTACCTCGAAGAAAATGGCGGCAAGCAATACCTAAAACCAAAGAGACTCCGAAGAAAATGACGGCGTCAGTAGGATTTGACGAAGATTCTTCCATTAAATCGGAAATAGTAGAGTTTGAACTAGAAACAGTAGCTTTAACTTCCGTTAAGGTGAACGGAATCGGTACTTCGATTCGAGTTGCTGCCATGGAAGCTTGAAAACATCAGCTTCAATGGTGGAAAATTGATAGGTGAGGGAGAGGGAGAGGAAGAGAGTAACAGAAATGAAGTTAAGACTGAAGAATGAATAGGTAATTATGATTTATATGATGTAAGAGTGATTTAAGTGTACAAAGTCAACGATAATTTTGAGTATTATCGTATGTTGAATTATATCTCAAACTAATGCCAAAATAAACAAGAATTGATGTTTATTCTTTTTTAATTTAATTTTAATATAGATAGATACAATTGCGGATATTGTAAGGTATAAGATTTGTCCCATATTGATTGTGAATGCAATTGAGGTGAGATTTATACTCAAATAAGCTTTTTTAGGTAAGTTTTTAGAGTGAGTTATCATATTTGTCCTATAATAGTGGTATCGGAGTGGGACTCAGAGTGGGACTTAGAGTGGATGGCTTGCGAAGGGGTGGCTAAAAGAGCCAGCCATAACCCAAGGAGGACGTTGGTCTTATGGGGGTTGATTTATATAGTCCATTGTAAGGTATGGAACTTGTCTCGGATCGATTGTGAATGCAACTAGTGTGGGGTATATGGGCTAATGGGCTAATCTTTTGGGTAAGCTTTTTTGTTTGTTCTATAACGAATTAGCTAACCATGTTGGAGTTAATTTACTTTGTTTTCTTCATTAAACGTAAACCTAAAAAAACGAATGTGAAAGTTTTAATCATTTACACAAAAACTTGGCCGAGACGGTCTCATTATGAGACGGGAGATGGGCCGGCCCAATGATAGGCGCGTGTGTTGCACGCGCGCGGGATGCCCTTCAAATTTCGTTTTTTTTGTTTTTTTTCATTTTTCTAGAAAAATTTCAATTTGGACCTTAAAGGTATCAATTTTGACCTTAAAGATATCAATTTTGCTCTTGCTTTACTCAGTTTTGCATTCAAGTTTAGAATATGTATATTGAATTACACTAATGTAGTTCATACAAAGTGTAATCAATTTTTCCATTAAATTGTTCAGTTTCATTATTAAATTGTTCAATTCTTCACTGTGCAAGATTTTAAGCATAATTCATATTATTCAATGTTGTTGATGCTTTATAGTAATCAATGCTTGTGAATTTTCTGCCCCATCTTCAATTCCATTACTATTCTTTTCAATTATCTTATTAATTTCATCAATTGTTGCATTGTATAGTGTTTGTACTACCTTCCTTGCTTCTTCATTGCATTGTGACTTTAAGACAAGATTGTAAAACTTACGTCACATGCTTTGTCTCCATGTAAGTGTGGAAATTCTGGGGGGTTCCTAGCCTGTAGGTGGGCAGTGGTTACCATAAAGCGTTAATTTATTTAGTTTTTTATAATGTAGTTCATGCATGTATTCAGTTTTTATAGTATTCAGTTTCATTGTAAATTATTCAATTTTCATTTTATACTATTCAGTTTCATGATTAATGTAGTTCATACAGGTATTCAGTTTTTATAGTATTCAGTTTCATTGTTAATTTATTCAATTCTCATTTTATAGTATTCACTTTCATGATTATAGTTCATACATGTATAATTAAATTGAAATTAATATCTTTAAGGTCAAAACTAATACCTTTATGATTAGAATTGAAAAATACTTAGAAGATGGAATCAAAGAGAGAATGGTGGGCTGGGCCTCGTCTCAAAATGAGACGATCTCGGCCAAGACCGGCTGAATCATTCAAACATGACTTTGAGCAAAATTCTTCTAGTGTTTATTCTTGACCATAAGTGTACTATGTGGTACGATTAATTTGAATTTATATCAACACTATACTAATCAAATTTTAATGTAACATGTTTAATTTATGACCATGGCTTTTGTGCTCAAATGCTTTAATCATCCTAAGTTTAAAGTCTCGTTGTGATTTAGAGTAATACTCCATCCGAATCATTTTAGATGTCTCATTTTCTTATTTGGTAAAATCATATCCATTGTCCTATTTTTTTTTTTGTCTATCTTTTTTTACCAAAATACCCTAACTTTTCCAATTCTCAATACCACTACTAAGTACTACCTTTACAATTAATTTAATCAATTAAAATACCCAACTACCACCTTTTTAATGGACCCCACCCAACCCTTAAAATCCGTGAGATCCCAATGGAACATCTAAAATGATATCCATATATTTTAATTCTCTTCTAATTTCATCATCACAATTCATTCGTCCTCTTTATTTATTATCACTATCTATCTATTCTTAAATAAAACTTTCACATATCTTCAAAAAAAAAAAACTTTCACATTCTCTTATACTTTCCCGGATCCAAATTAGTTGCAACATTAACAAAAATGACATTATTCCTCCATCACTCTTAATTTGTGATTAATTTATAATCTATATGTTAAAATATAGTCAATTGAGATCTTGTTTGATTCTATTTCATTACCATATATCAAATTTTTATATTTTTTATCATTTATAATCAGAGGTACCAAAAATCAAATTAGTTTATTACATTGTGTGAAAAAGCAAACATTACAAGTAAATTAGAAAAAAAAAAATATTTAATTTGAATAGGACAAAGGGCGTAACTTCCAATACGAGGGATGGAAGCTACACTCTGGTAGTACTCAAAGTAGGACCGAATCTGATGCAGTAGGTAACGACGGCAAAAAAGGACGAAATTATACAGTTTTTATTAAATTGCTGCCGTACTCTATAGCGAATATGACCATATGGGACAATGTGAATGATTTAAGGTTGTTTAAATTAAATACTTTGTCCGTTCTTTTTTAGTTGCAACATTATTGACTTCGTTACTATTTATTAAGCAAATTAATTTTTATATTGTCGGTAATCTAAAAGATAAAATATAGTCATATGAGATATTGTTTAAATCGTCTCGATTCAAAGTTTATTAATTTTTAGTTTTTATAATTTTTCGATATGTATAATTGAATATATTAATGATTTAATTCGTACATTGGGGAGTGTGAAAAAGCAAATGTTGCAACTAATATGGAACGGAGAAAGTACTAGACATTGATTGATTATAACTACACAAATTCTTCTGGGTGTTAAATATGTAAAAATTCATAATCAATAATCGTGATTTGTAAATAAAAAGACAAAAAACATAATATTAAAATAAAAATAAAAATTAAAACAACAAACATCTCACCCTATCATATTCTATCACATAAGGGTGATTTATTAACTTTACAAATAACCGTTATTTACTAAAGGCATGTTCTCTTCATCTGAATTAATTGGATCTGATCTGAATTTATTAAGGTCTGATATGATCTAATCTGATCTGGTCTGATCTGGTCTAATTCAGTCTGATTTGATCTGATCTAGTCTGATCTGATTTTGTTACATAAAGTTATTATTATTGTGGTATGGTCTGATCTGATCAAATCTGATTTGATCTGGTCTGATCTGATCTGAAACTTTCTAATCTGATGTGGTCTGATCTGATCTGATTCTATTAAGAATAAGTAATAAGTCAGAAAAATAAGTTGATATGAACGTCTTATAAGACTTTCTCTTAAATATTAGGAGTACTCTTTCAATTTGTTGAACTATTTGGTTGGTTTGAGTAGTTGGATGTGTAGTTGACAAGTTAGTTGTTTAAATTAGTTGTTTAAGCTAATTGTTATGAAAATATTTGATAAATATTAATTTAAAAAAAAAATTGGCTAAAAGTCAAAAAAACAATAAACAAATTTAAAAGAGTAGCTTTTGGTTTTGTTTAAAATCAGTTTTTTAGCTAGTTTAAAAGTCATTACCAAATACTTAATTTGCCTCTTTTATTTTTGACACGGGTACTAAAGAATTCGAGTATAATGGGTTAAAATAGTGGAGTATGTAGAAATAAAAGAGATGATGTAGAGAGTAAAAGTGGTAGAGTTATTGAAATAAAAATCAAACAAATTTATTGAGACAAATTAAAATGATAAATTGGACAAATTGAGATCTCATACGACATTTCTTTCAACAATTACTTTGAGCCCATTTTTGTGTTACTCTTCTAATACCTGTTCATAAATCAAAAAATGTTCACAAAATCTCACAAGAGACGGTCTACAGGATAGACCACAAAATTAGGCCAGCCCATTTTCTTTAACTGATTTTTTTTTATTATCATATCAATTATATTATGTTATAATCCTAAATGTAAGGTATTATAACCTCGAATATACTATTCTATAACCCCAAATATAAGTTATTATAACTCCAAATAATTTATTATAACCCCAAATATACTATGTTATATTTTGGGTTGGGCTTCATGGATTCCGTCTATAGAATAGACCGTCTCCCATGAGACTTACTAAAAAATGTTTAGACCAAGGTCACTCTTCAAACAAAATTAAGCAAGGAAAGAAATGGTTAGTGCTGACCTTCAAGCAAAATCAAAACATGTTTGCTCTTGTCAACACCAAGTGTTGCATTAAAACTCTCAACAAAATTAGTCTTGTTTTCATCACAGTAGACTGTTGGATCAAATGCATGCTTGCTCCACCTTGATTGATCACCAATGTTTGCCAAACATTCCCTTGCTTTTAGATCAGCTCCATCTATTGCCTCCATTGCCTTTCTGAACTTGAATTTTGAAGAAGCATTTGCAGCCCTCCAGATTATAGCATAAAGCAATGGTACAGGGAACTTCTTCTTCCAATTAGCTGATAAGTGTTTGCAGCAATACCTTCTACCAGCTTTGGGCCATAACTCATTCAAAGCAATCTCAATTCCCTAGCACATAACACAAAACAAAACAATTATCCTGTAAAACATTCAAGTAAAATATGTCATAACAAATGTGAATTAAGTTTACCTTTTGTCTGTCTGAATTTATTGTCCAATTATCCCCCTCCCACTGTCCTTCAACATATTCTTCAAATGCCATACAAAGAACTTCTATGTTTCTTAATCCTCACCAGATACTATTGCCCACAGGAAAAAGTTGATTATTGCCATCAAACAGGGGATTTCTTCTTCAAAGGTGATTTTTTTCTTGCCCTTACTATCTTTATTTGGCTTCACAGGGGAAGATACACACTCCATGTCATTCCATTTGTACTCTGTTGCATTCATAACTCCAACATCATGTTGCTCTTCATTATGCTCACCTACAACAAGTTGTTGCATTGTAGGGACATCAAACCTAGGACTTCTCCTAATGGGTAGCTTGCTACGAAATGAAATTGATTTACTTTGATGTGTCTCAGGGTAGTTCTAGGACTGTTCAGACTGGGGGGGGGGGGGGGGGTCATTTGGTGGTGATCAGGCTCAGGGCCGTCGAATGCCAAGTGCAAAGCGGTCAACCGCCCAGGGCCCCGTGTTTTTTAGGGCCCAAAAAACTTATTTTTATGTATATAAGTGATATTAATTTGAATCAAATTTATATATATCTTACATTTTTTGCTAAATAATATGAGTTTATAGTGTTGTTTTTGTAAAGTAGATTAAATATTAACAATAAAAAACAAAAGATGTATTATATTATGCGTTATGTCTTAAGTTTTTAGGGGCCCATTTTTATCTTTAGCTCTGGGGCCCAAAAATAAACGAGACGGCCTTGATCAGGCTCCACCTCTTGCTGCACGGGGGTTGGATCAATGATGTATAACTCAATATGTTCTTTAGGTAGTTTAACATTCAAGGGTTGTGATTGATTTGGATCCTGTAACTTCTTCAAACTACGAACAGAGTTCATCAATTTGGTCTCTACTTCAACCTCCATAACATAAACAACTATTATCTCATCCACAGGAAATTTTCCAAACATTTTAAACAAATCATCATCTCAATCAAGCCATTGCACCTCATTGTTATACATGTAATAAAACTTAGGATGTAAAGGCATTTCCTTTCCAGCTTTGACACACTCTGCTTCCCAATCCAAAATGAGGTCTAAAAGTGTCTCCTAATCTTTATCATACACAATCAAATCTTGTATAACTTCCTTCCATTGAAATCTAAGAACAACACGCTCATCCATTCTAAAACAAAAAATCAAATGACTCTACATTAAATAAAACCCTAATAGTATAGAAATAAACAACAAATCAAAACCCAGCAACATGCATAAAAAGATTTTAAAAACCCTAATTTCTGGAACAATGTCTACCAACAAACGAAATTATGCAGCAAAAAAAAAAAGAAAATTAAAAACCCAAAAAAACCCAGAACAGAGGAACAAAAAGAGGAGAGAAAACTTACTTGAAAATCGCCTCCTAACTTTAGAACAAACAAGATCACATCGAAGAAGTAAAGATCAAAGCTTTGGGTTAGATTCGAAGAAGAAGATGAATGGGAAGTTAGAAAATTATGATGATGGGATATTTGATGACAAGGAACAACATTCAAAATGAAGACATAAATACGATTAAAAGAGGAGGGAAGTTAAGAAATTAAACAAGGGTAATTCAGTAATTTCACATGTTAACGGATATTTAACATTTTTTTGCCTAATAACGTTACTGTAGATGTTTTTGCAATAGTTGAGTGCTATTTGGTAGAATGGCAAACAAGAATCACTACTTGGGGCGTTTCACTATACTTGGTGCTTACCAGGTAGAATAATATGAACTTAATTCTTATAACAAGTTTAAATTTTGTTAAAGAATTATAAATCAAGAAAAGTTAAAAATAAAAGAAACTTGACTTAATTCTTTTAACAAATTAAATTTTATTAAAGGGTTATTAGAGAATTTTTTTTATAAAAATAATCAATCCTCCTAGAAAGTCATAAAATATCATCATATATAAAATATTTAGTCCATTATAGAAAATCTTATAAATAAAATTTATAATTAACAAGTCAACTTAACTTACCCGTTGATTAAAATATTGGATTGAACATTTGTTTTTCTTCCTTTGTTAAGCCGAAATCAAAGGGAAGAACAAGAGAATTTTTCTGAAATTTTTACTCACTTTGAAATTTGAAAAAGTGTAGGATTATGAGACTAAAGGGGCTCTTAAGTAGAAACCAATTTAATTGTGCCATAATACATAATTATGAGAAGAGTTACAAAACTCCTCCCTTCCTTCATAACCGGCCACGCCCTTTAATTTCCATCTAATTTTTCTAACTTTATTAATTAATTATGTAATTATTATTATTTTTTTCTATTTGAAAAAAGTAAAGAAACACTACGCGAAAACATCGTACGCGATAAAACATGTTACCGCTAATTACATTTCAACTTACTTTATTTCTTATACTTATCTACGTAAATAATTTAATGTAATAATATTTATTCTTTTTTGAAAAGGAAGGATGAAATTTTATTCATCAAAATCCAAGTACAGCACATCCTCCAACCAAGTCGGAGCTATATCCCAAACATACTCACACAAGCCACAAGCGGCCCACCTAGCCTATCTATGACTAACATTATTACATGAACGGGAACAAAAAACAAATTGAGTAGACATCAAATCCTTAGCTAAAAAGCGACAATTATCTACTAAGGTCTGTATGTGACACCGCCGGCTGCTACTCCCATTAAGGGCGTCAATGATGGCTTTGCAATCCCCCTCTACCTCCAGCCGCTGCCACCCATTATCAATGGCCACCTCCAAAGCCCATTAGACAGCTTGCGCTTCCACCATTTCAACGGACTCAGCTCCTCAAACAGTCTTTGCTCCAGCTTTAATAAAGGCCCCTAGCTCATCCCAAACTACAAACCCGAGCCCTTGCTTATCCTTTGAAACCGAGAAAGCCTCATCAACATTCATCTTGAGAAAGCCCTCCCTTGGACAAACCCACCTACTCTTTGTTGTCACCCGCTGAATTGTATGCACCTCCCGTGATAGGGCCCTTTGATACTCATCAAGCCATGCCAATGATTTGCCCACACACAAACCCGAAGGATCGTTGATATTCTTGAAAATGGACTCATTACGACTCTTCCAAATCTGCCAACACAGGACCGTGAATTTTCAAGCCCCTCCTTTGCCCTCCTTAGACCAAAACCAATCTGATAATGCCCGAAAAGACCACGTTTGAGGTGATGGAAGGTCGATGCCTGCTTCACGCCACAATAAAGATGACCAAGGACAATCCACAATAACATGCTTCAAATGTTCGGTACCCCCACATCTACCGCAAAAGAGAAAATCGCCCACGCCTTTCCTATGCAAATTAGCACCATGCGGAATTATGTCCCAACAAGCCCTCCAAGTAAACTCTCTCACCTTAGGGGGAACTTTCAATTTCCATAGATTCTTCCATGTTTGATTCGGCCCTATAGATGTCAAAGCTTCCTCCCCAGACTCCATAATGTGGTGATAAGTATCCTTCACCCGAAAACACCCATCCTTCCCTAGGCTCCAACAAAGCTCGTCCCCTCTATTTTGGCGAGCGATAGGCACACTCAAGATCCTCTCCACATCAATAGGAAGGAAGGACTCACGAATCAGCTACTCCTTCCAAGACTTAGTCGCTTGATCAATAAAAAGATCCAAAGTAACACCCTTGGGAAATGAATGTCGAGGGGATATAACACGTCCATCCCCTAACCCTCCAAGCCATGCGTCCTCCCATACCCTTATAGAAGTCCCATTCCCAACTTTCCAACGAGCCCCTCGATTTAGAATCCACCTAGAGCCCAAGATACTACGCCAACCATAACTAGGATAGGACCCCACATTAGCCCTCCAAATATCTTGATGCGGAAAATAACGAGCCTTTAATACCCGAGCTAACAAAGAATCGCTTCTTTCGTGGACCCTCCATAATTGCTTTGCCAACATAACTTGGTTGAAAAGATCAAAATCCCGGAATCCTAACCCACCCATCATTTTAGCCTGATTGAGATTTTCCCACTTCTTCCAACAAATTCCCTTCTTTTTTGCTGTCGTCCCCCACCAAAATCGTCGAACCAAGCTACTAAGACCCTTACACAACCCTACAGGAAATCTAAAGCAACTCATGGCAAAGGTTGGAATAGCTTGCATCGCCGATATTATAAGCACTTCTTTCCCGGCCCGTGATAAAAGACGCTCCTTCCACCCTTGCAATTTCCGCCATACACGATCCCGAATTGAAGCAAACGAGATTCTTTTAGATTTATCGAACACCGTTGGAAGACCAAGATACTTCCCATGAACTTCCACCTCCACATACCCTAATCAGTTTCGGATAAGCTGCCGAAAATGAGTGGCAAAATTCTTATTAAAAGAAATCTCACTCTTGTCGACATTAACTTTTTGCCCCGATAAAAATTCATAGCGCCGCGAAATATCCTGTAATAATAGCTTCTTGAGTACATGCCCGAGTGAAAATAACAATGTCATCCGCGAAAAATAAATGGGTAATAATTGGGGGCCCCCGTGCAATAGTAATACCACGTAAAGAATGTGCCACATGGGGTTGTCTAATCATGGTGTAACACCTCGGCCCAACGGACCACCGGTGACTACTCATGGAGACTGTAGACTAACCCCACAGACCAACACAAGTCTTTCCAACGCACTTTGGCCTCACTCGTGCGCACCCGGAAAACTTCCCAGGAGGTCACCCATCCTAAGATTGCTCCCCACCAAGCACGCTTAACTGTGGAGTTCTTAGTAGTCCATCAGTTCCTTTTCAAGCTAAATTTGGGGTACCACACATGGCCCCAAGACCCTCGGCGTATAAAAGAAAAAGGTACGGAGATAAAGGGTCACCTTGGCGAATACCCCGCTGGGGAATCATCGAATTAGTTAGTTGCCCATTAACCAAAAAAGAATAAGACATGGATCGAACACATTCCATCACTCTTTGGACCCATATCGAAGGAAGACCGATTTTTAACATAATATGCTCCAAGTAATCCCATTCTAATCTATCATAGGCCTTGCTCATATCGAGCTTCAAGGTCATAAATCCATGCTTCCGAGCCGGGCTTATTTTCATGAAATGGAATACTTCCGAAACCAAAAGAATATTGTCCGTAATGAGGCGACCTGACACAAACGCGCTTTGATTTCCTTCAACAATATCGGGTAAAAAGGTCTTTAATCGGTTTGCCAAAACTTTGGATATTATTTTATAGGAGACATTGCATAGGCTTATAGGACGTAAATCCTTCATCTCTTTCGGTTTCTTGATTTTAGGAATAAGGACCACCGTTGCCTTAATTAATCGATCGGGCATCCCACCATAATTCAAGAAGCTCAAGACTAAAGAACAAAGGTCCTCCCCCACAAGATTCCAAAACTGATTGTAGAAGAGAGCTGGAAATCCATCTGGCCCGGGGGATTTACCTGGGTGAATACTTCGCAAAGCTATCAAAATCTCGTCCTTTGTGTAAGGCCTCGACATCTTCATCCGCATATCCTCACTCACACGACATTCAATACCAACAATATCCTCCATCAAGATTGGCGGCCTAGACGAAGTGAACAGCTGCACAAAATAATCGAACACAATTTGCATTTTATCTTCTTGAGTCTCCCTTGTTACCCCCAACAAGTCAACTAATGATTCAATAAAATTCCTCCGCCGTCTATGAGAAGCACGATAGTGAAAGTATGGCGTATTTTTATCCCCATCCCGAAGAATAAAAGGTCGACTGCGTTGTCAAGCTTCCGTCTCAAGCTTTTTCCGAATCTCCCTTATTTCCGTCTCGACCCTACTTTCCTCTTCAATAATGGTGACAGTTTGGTTCTTCCAACGAAGCCGTTTGAGCCGTTTTAATAACCAACAGAGCCTTTTGTGAATATTTTTAAAAGTATGAATGCCCCATTGATTTAAAGATTGACCACAAAGAGCCATTTTTTCGGACCACCCCACAACATTGCCGCCCTTTGCCTTATCCCAAGCCGATTTCACGACTCCTCTAAACTCTTCCACGTGCAACCACTTTGCTTCAAATTTAAACGGCTTTTCTTCCCACGGTAGTTGACGAGCCATCTCCCTCGCCCCTTTATTCGCTTGCATCAAAATGGGGAGGTGATCGGAAGAGTCCCAAATAATACTTTGCACCGAAAAAGATGGAAAAAGATCCATCCATTCACTGTTTGCAAGAGCCCGGTCTAGACGTTTTTTAATAAAGTTGTCCCCTCTCCTATTAGACCACGTGTATTTATACCCATCACACCCTAAATCTTGAAGGTTACAATCATCAATAGCACCCCTAAAACCCGTCATCGAAGTCAAGTCGCAAAAATTTCCTCCATTTTTCTCCGACTCATAAAGCACTTCATTAAAGTCTCCCGCTAAGAGCCATGGCATTGACGGAACCCCCCCTAATTCACGCATTAACTCCCATGTTCGATATTTATTACCTGATTCAGACCATCCGTATATGCCCGTTCCACGCCAAAATTCCCCCAAGCTACTTTTGACCTCAAAATCAATAAACCAATGTCCCTTCGCCCGAATAAACACCTACACTTCCGCCGTCCAAAACAGAGCTACACCTCCTGATCTACCAACCGCCTCCGCCCAACACCCATGATCAAACCCGATCTTGTTTTGAATAATGGACATCTCAAACTCCCAACGCTTAGTCTCACTTAAAAAGACTATCCGGGGAATATTGTCGAATTAAATCCAACAATGAACTCACCGTCGAAGGATTCCCCAGCCCTCGACAGTTCCAAAATAGAAGAGAACTCATATGGACCCGAGGGCCCATTCTGTGGAGCCCGCCACTTCAATCAACTTAGACCCGTTCCCATATTCAACATCCATATTTTTGGTCCTACGCCGTTGGTTACCCCCTTCTCGTTCAATCTCCTCCTCACAAGAATTATACCCTCTCTTGGAAAAGATCTCAGCATGGTACTGTGCATACTTTTGTGGAACTACACAAGCCCGAGCCCTCCTCTTCCAACGCTTCCCCTTATCCTTATAATGGTCTGACAACGAACCCACTCCCCCATGCGTCTGCTCCTCACACCGATCTACCTCTCGACCCCGATCCTTCCCCATATCCGCCACCATCACTGAACCCACTATCGCCTGAGATGAGGAACTCCCCAAAATCCCACCTACCTCATCCTCCGCCCTACCTACTACTGTATCCTCAAGTCCGTAATCATGACCCAAACAAGCATCACTATCCCGATTCCCAGACAACTCCATGGGCTTTTCAAGTGACACTTTATTCAAACTTTCCGTCATTTCCTCCACAAGAGCCCGATCAATCTTCCTCCTTGCCCCATCCACTTGCTTAGTAATGAAGATCTTTTTCCCCGATCCTTTAGGACGACTCTCGATCTTGTCCTCCCCCTCTTCCCCCTCAAGAAACGGTTTCCATGGTGACGCCCGTAATGAGGACCCATACTTCTTCTCCGGCGTAGAATCCCCACCTACCTCCATACATTCATTTGTTCCATGTCCTAGGCGCCCACAATAGAAGCAAATCATAGGGAGTCGTTCGTACTTTACTGGAATAGAGCATACTTGCCCACCTCTAATCTTCAACCGCACCTTGTCCCTAAGTGGTTCTCGAACATCGATCTTAACCCGAATACGTAATGACTTCTCCAAAGACCCCCTCCCTACGTTGGCAATTTCCATAAAACTTCCAATCTTGTCTCCTAACGCCCTTGCATTTTCAAGATTAGCCCTCCCTTTGAACGGAACGTCGTAGAATCGGACCCATATTGGCAAAATGGTAAATCCGATGACTTTATCGCATGGTCAATATCCTCCAACACCAAAGGGTATTTATCGAAGTGCCATGGTTAGCCTTCTAATATTTTTTGTTTGTCTCTCCAATGGTAAAATTGGAGTTGATAAAGATTACGCCCTATATTACATATATCGACATCATGTTTGACTACCCATACATTCTTCATCGTCATAATAAACGCATTTGTGTTCGGCACCTTTGTAGACCATAATCGACCCACCAAACCAAGAGCCACTCAATCCTCCTCTTCTCGATCTTCCCCTGTCTCCTCCACCCATTCCACCGGTTCATCCTCCACACCTCCAACCTCATCCTCCTGACCCTTACTATGATCCAAGATCAACGTTCTTGGGTCAATACTCTCCTTAGAACACTGCTCCCCTTGAACCCCATGGAATTTAGCCCTCTCACGATTAAATTCCTCCATGTTATCCTGTGTATGATCCCCCATCTCCCCCTACTGCCTAACGAAAACACCCCAATACTTCAAAGAAAGAAGACTAAGAAACCGCAAAGATGGTTACCAAACTCTCGTAGCACTTCACCAAGAACCTAGAGAGGAAATCTTAGAGAGAGAACTACAGAGACTTAGATGAAGACGAAAGTTGACATTTAATTAATATTTATTTTTTTAGTTTATTTATTTACACTCGATAAAATACGAGGTGTTATAACCATATCCTTTTTTAAGGTTTTTAGACTAACTCTTTATTAAGATTGTCTTTACCGTGAGATGATATGGGCTGATCTAATTTTAAGTATTTAAAATTTAATGCAAAAAATTGTTTTTATCTAGTTAACTACTATGTAAGTTTAACTTTAGACTTCTTGTATGGACCCGTCTAATGGTAAAATAGTCTCATATAAGACTTGCTGAAAGATTATAGACCGTAAGGGTTCGAGTTCGGGTTCAAAAAATATTTTAAAGATCAAATTCGAGTAGACCCGAACCCGACTCTTGAACCCTTTTTCGATTGACCTTCCCACTCCTCATTTTGAATCTACTCTTAACACTATGTTTGGATAATAATTTCGAGAGAAAAGAAAGGGAGGGTAGGGGAAGGGAGGAAAGGAAAAGGAATGGAAGAGAATTGGAAGCGAAATAGCTCTTGTTTATATAGGAGCAAATGGAAGGGAAAGGAAGGGAGATGGTAGTTTTCCCTTCAAATCTTTCCGACTTTAGAGAGATTGAAAGCTTAACAAACAACATCTATAAAATCCTTTCAATTTTCTCCCTCCAAATCTCTTCCATCCTATTTTGCTATCTAAATAAGAGATTCTTCATCCCTTTAAATCCTTCTCCTTCCTTTCCCTCCAATTCTTTCCATCCAAACACGTTACTCAGGTCGAACCCTCGTCATTTTCCTTTTTCCATTTCTTTCATTTTCATCTTCATTCCCTTCCTTCTCCCTATCTCTCTCTCTCTCTCTCTCTCTCTGCATTTCTGGGTGATTATTACAATTGAACTGTTCTCAATTAGGGTTTTAACTTTCAAAACTCGTATTTCTCCCGTCTTTTTTTACTCCATTTTTGGGTGAACTAGAAATTTTCATCTTTAGCTTCATTTCTAGGGTTTCCAGTTTTGTTTTGTTTTTGTTCTCTTTCATTTCTAAGATTCGAAAGGTTGGTTGAATCTATCAGGTATATTTCGTGAAGTTGTTTAGTTTTGTTTTAGCATTCTACAATTACCTCTTATTTTAATCAGAGATGGTTAATATCTTTGTGAAATTTGAAAAAAAAAATTTAAAGCTATTGTGAATGCCTGTGAAATTAATTATTCGATTTCCTTTCATTGTTGGCTCTACCAATAAATCATCGTGAAATCAAAACATATTTATTTTGCTCAATTGAATTTTTTTGGGTTTACTTTTGACTCAATTTGATTAGCTTTTTTTTTTGTTCCATTGGACAAGTCATTCCTCTTTTTTAATACTATTGGGGATCGTATTGATGTTAGGTATGAATCATTCGTCTTCGAATAACTATACTCATTTGATATTCAAAATTAATTATGCTTGTTTCAATCACTTAACGAAGTGTTAATGAATATATCCAGTTATTATTATTATTATGCTTAAATGACAAACTCAACGTAACTTTGCGTTAGTTTTCACATATTGTGATTATAATTAGGAAAAAGTGTCAAAAAGTACCTAATATAAAATTTTTTTTCAAAAAAGTACCTAATAAAATTTTTTTTTTCCAAAAAATACCTGATAAAAATTTATTTTTTCAAAAGAGTACCAACTAACGGCTGGGGTTAACTTTTCCGTTATCTTTTTTTTGCCCATTTTTAAAAAGTACCTAATAAAAATTTTCTTTTCAAAAAAGTACGTAATAAAATTTTTTTTAAAAAAATACCAAGAACACAATATGATTATCCAATACAAACACAACATAATATATAACTTTAAGAACATCATCCATAAAAAAGTTCACACATCAACCAATACAAACACAACATAAGAACATCATCCATAAAAAAGTTCACACATCATCCAATACAAACACAAGAACATTATCCAACACAAACCTAAAGCAAGTAACGGTTGGAGTTAAGTTGATCGTTTATTGAAAAGTGTCAAAAAGTACATAATAAAATTTTTTTTAATAAACGGTCAACTTAGCACCAACTGTTACTTGCTCTAGGTTTGTGTTGGATGATGTTCTTATGTTGTGTTTGTATTAGATGATGTGTGATGATGTTCTTAGAGTTATATATTATGTTGTGTTTGTATTGGATAATTATGTTGTGTTTTTGGTACTTTTTTGAAAAGAAAATTTTTATTAGGTACTCTTTTGAAAAGAAAATTTTTATTAGGTACTTTTTAAAAATGAGCAAAAAAAGATAACGGAAAAGTTAACCCCAGCCGTTAGTTGGTACTCTTTTGAAAAAATAAATATTTGTTAGGTATTTTTTTGAAAAAAATTTTTTATTAGGTATTTTTTTGAAAATTTTTTTTAATAGGTACTTTTTGACACTTTTCCCTAATTAGGAAAATTATGAGGCTCTTTAATTTTTAATTTCTTATCATTATTTTTCTTTTTAATTGAATTACCTTACTTAGCAATTCACATACGAGTGTTGGGGTGGTTATCTAGTTATTCTCTTTTTGTGAAGCTAAGACTATTTGTTCAATTTGAATGTCTTTATTTGTGATCATGACTATTTTTCTTGGTGCTTAACAAAGTTTGAAGTAAGTTCATATTTTTAGAATTTGGGAGCCTAATGGCCCGTTTGGTGAGTGATATTAAACGGTAGTAATGAGAATAAAATTAGTATAATTTTGGTTGAAAAATCTCTTGCTACCATGGTGGCCGTGCTTTTCTAACTTTAGTAGTCTCATTTTTTTCATAAATTTCATTTCAATCTATTGGGAAAAATAGTATTAGGTGTAGTGAAAATTTGTAAATAAAAAACCTTTTTGTGATTATATTTTCATTGCCATGGAAATGACATAGAATTTTTGATGAAAATTTACACAATAAATTATTCTCATTAGCTCCATTAAAGTACCACTAATCAAACTGACCCTAAGGGGGTGTTTGGTAGATGGAAATGGGAATTGTGAGACTTAAAGTCTCATGTCCCAACCCCAATGTCCTTCTCCCCCCAAGAACATGAAATGGTGGGACTTGGAGGGGATGAGACTTAAAGTCTCATGTCCCTTCCCCACAACCAAACAAGGGACATCAAAGTCTCACCAAAAAATTTCCCATTCCCTCCCTCAATTCCCCCTAAACAAACACCCCCTAAGAGTCTAATAAGTGTTCAGATTTATATCTATTTTTCAGACCTTTAATCTCACTTAAATAAAATTTTTAGGGTTTGAGTCCAAAACCTACGGGTCTAGACTAGGGATGGGCAAGGGTCTTGGACCCTAAGGGTTTAGACCCGACCCGACCCTAATTTTAAGGGTCTGGGTCCTCCTTTTTTCAGACCCTATGGGTCTGGGTCGAATCTAAGTCCATGACCTTAGGGTCCGGGTCTTCACATTTGAGACCTAAATCCGACCCATGGACCCATTTACATCTTTAAAAAAAATTATATATTAGTTATTATGTGTATGTAATTGCTTGGTTTGAAATTTTGTTATATTTTTTAACATTGTGTTATTTTGAACTTTATCGGTTCATGCAATTTAAAATTTGGTCGTTGTATCAATACATTAAAAATTATAGACTTGATAAATATTTCGTTATAAGAGCTTGAATGTTGAAAAACTTTATATGTTTCGCTCAATTAGTATAAAGTATTAGAAGATCCTCGTTAGTTGAAATGTTTAAATAATTTTATGCAAATGGTCAAAAATTGCACTTCATCATATACTTTTTAAAAAATTTTAGGAAAAAAATAAAATTGTGTTGGACCCAGATTCAGACCATAGACCCGCCAGACCCTAAGGGTCTGGGTCCGGGTCCAAAATTTTTAGACCCTACGAATCCGGGTCCGAGTCTAGGTCCAATAAAAAAATTAAGGTCTAGATCTTGGTCTTGCTGGACCCGACCCAGATCCGACCCATGCCCATCCCTAGTCTGGACCCAAGTCTAAATTTTGTTCCCTTAAATAGAGTTTGGGTCTAGACCTTACCCTAAAAATAAGGTCTATGTTCGAATAGGGTTTAGGCCCTACCCTAAAAACAGAGTTTGGGTTTGAGTAGGGTTTAAATTGTACCCAAATTCTTAAATGTCCATCTTTACTGCTGGCGATTTCTAATAGCTTTCTGTAGTTGTCAAGGTTGAATGAGGAAGAAAGATGAAGGTAGAACCATGAGAGAGTGAGAGGAGTAGTTTAGTTATAATTAGGCATATGATGGAAATCTTTCAAAATTCAAAACTCTAACCTATCTTTATTTAGGTAATTCAATTTACAAAGCTCAACTTATTTAGCTCAAAAGTAAGCGTAAAAGTATTATTCAATTAGGGTTTAGAAACGATAAATACTTATATTATTTGTTGGTGCTAATATTAATTAGTTGAACTGAAATTGGAATTGAAATTGTTGTTTGGAAAGAGCAAATGATAGATCTTTTCTTGGTAGTTGGTACACATGTTTAATTCGTACAAATCTATTTTAATCATAAACTTGTATAAAAGTGAACTTGTTTCTTGGAAAGCCAAGAGCAACCAGATATAAGAGTTACACACTCATAGGATTGAAGCTTGAATTTTACTTTCATTTATTTTTTATTTTTTGGATTTTGATATCTCGTTCATCTATTCCTTACTAATTTAAAATGATTTTGGTACACGATATAATCCAAAAAACACGTTCATTACATACTACAATAAGATTTTGATATCTCATTCATCTATTCCATACTAATTTAAAATGATTTTGGTACACGATATAATCCAAAAAACATGTTCATTACATACTACAATAAGTCACAATTGTTGGATTATATAATATTTGGTTTAACTAATTAGAAGTTTTGATCATCATCATCATCCTACCCAGCTTATCCCGCGTATAGAAAATTATGGATAGGGTCTTGGGAGGGAAGAACGGCGGCAACTCATACCTATGAAGGAGAGCACGACCAAAAGGAGTCCCCTGGCTCGAGAAAGATTAAGATGTGTTCCTGCCACGTGAGGGATAAAAACCACGCATATGCATCTAACGGAAGGTAAAAACCATTATTAAGCAAAAAACAAAAACTAATAATACTACTAATAGAAACGAGGGCAAGCAGGAAGCAAGAGCACCGAAAGGAAATCTAAGAAGAAAATCAATTGGCTAATACCTGGATAAGTCGCCTCCAACTACCCCTTTTCCTTGTCAGGTCCTCAGAGACGTTCAACTCATGCAAGTCAACTTTTATTTGTTCATTCAATGTTCTCCTAAGTCTTCCTCGACCCCTCTTACCCTCTACTATAATGCTTTCGACCCTCTTTACAGGGGAGTCGAAAGTCTTTCTCTTCACATGTCCAAACCACCGCAGCTTATATTCGCATATTTTTCCAGAAATAGGGGCAACCCCTAATTTATCTCTAAACTCTTGGTTCTTAATTCGATCCTTCAAAGTGTGCCCGCACATCCACCTCAGCATACGCATTTCTGTGACTTCCATTTGATGCTCAAAATACTTCTTTACAGGCCAACATTCTATCCCATAAAGCAAAGTCGGCTTGTTTGCCACCCGGTAAAATTTTTCCTTTAACTTGTTGTAAGATCTTCCTATCACATAGCACCGCGATGGCTGCTCTCCACTTGAGCCAACCCGCCTGGATACGATGTTTTACATCTCTGTCAATCTCCCCATCCCTTTGAATGATCGATCCCAAATACTTGTACTTGGTTGTACTTTTAACGACTTCTTCCCCAATGGACACCTCTGGCTCACCTATCGGTGGTGTCCTACTAAAGTCACAACGCAAGTAATCGGTCTTTATAAGACTAATGCGCAACCCTTTACTTAAAATATATTTTTAAAGAAGTTTTGATACTTATTTAAATTTTAGGTTTTCAGATGTTATAAACATAATTTTCTTAAAATGTATACTTCCTCTATTTTATAATACTTGCTATTGATAGTGATATCTTCCCATACAATATGTCACACTTAGTAGCAAATATTATGAAGCGGAGAAAGTAGATAATTAAAGTACATCTTATAAGTTTGAGAGGATTTCTTTAGGGCAGCAGAGTATACTATGCAACAACTAACAAAAAAAGGTGTTTAGGTTATGGAGGAGTTTGATTCTTAAATATTAGCTTCTAGCTTAGTGTTTTGATTGCCTTTTAGTTTTTGGTTTGTTGATTGATCAAACAGTTAGAAAAAGTTTTTGGTAAATAACTTTTAAAGCAGCTGAAAAACTGGTTTTTAAGCCAAAATGAAAACATGTCACTAGTGGAAAAAAAGCTATTGACTGCTGCTAATTGGCTGCGGTTTAGTGGTATACGAAGCCAATATATCAAATATAAAAAAAATACTCAATGGCCGCGGTTAGAGCTATGTCCGCAGCCAATAAGTCAAATTTCAAAAATAAAATGCTCAATGGCTGCGGTTAGGCTTGTGTCCGCAACCAATACCTCTTTCAAAAACGCACCTCTTAACGTCTAAATAACCTACTGTTTCATTTCATGACCCTTCTTCTTCCTAATATTGCTTTGCTTTGTTGTGCGAATAAACCCACGAAAATTATTGTTCATCATCATTCTTCAAGCTTGTTCAACCCTTATTCATCATCATTCTTCATCTTGTTCAAGCTTGTTCAACCCTTCAGACAACCCACGAAAAATTTTCAAACTTGTTGTTGAGAAAATAATGCAAATTTTCTATTGAATAAAATTTGAGGAGAAATAATAATATAAATAAAATGACTATTTATACCATTCTGCAATCACAACCCACAAAGCTTTTCTGCTCTTCTTTCTCTCTATGAAACTTTTCTAGGATATATATAAAATGAAAAATACAATGCTGAATTTATAATTTTTCTAAATGAATGGTAACCGCCTATAATTTAGCAAGAAATAATAGAAGTACCATTAATTTTAATGGCAATACTTAATTTTAATGATGTGAAAAAAAGTAATAACATAAAGGAGTTGATTATAATTTTTTTTAACCTTATAATCCTAGCAAAATAATTTTTTTCATCCATGGATAGTTCCTACATTATAAATAAATAATTGCTGATTATATCCTAGCAAAATAATTTTAACCTTATAATCCTAGTAAAATATTTATTTATTTAGTCACTTTAAAATCCTAAGTGATTACTTTATGTAAGGTCAATGATGAGTATTGTAAGACTCTACTTTAAGATTATAATTGATCATTTTAAAATTGTAAGTAATTACTTTAAATTTATAATTAATCACTTTAGAACTTTAAATGTACATTCAATCGGTCCAATAAAAATTGTCTCACCATGACTATATCATTTGCATTTATTTTTTTTATTTTCAATAAACAATTATTTTATCAGGTGCTCTCTTGAGAGACCATCTTTTGTAAAAACGACTCTCAAAAGTCTAGCCCAAATCTATATTTAGAGTTATAAAAGTATATATTTAGAATTTGAATGGACCTTTGAGAACTTTCTTTACAACAGACGATCTCACGTAAGAATCTGTGTTATTTTATTTTGATTGTCTACATTTTTCATTTTTTAGCATGGGCTAAATGAACTATGGAAAACTTGGCCCATCATATAATAGACCCAATAAAAACCCTACTTATTCTCGTCTTTAGTCTATTTGGGATAACTCGATCAAATCTTCATCTCTATGCCAATTGCATCCCTTTCTCTCTCTCTCTCCCTCTCTAAATTTCTTATTCTGTGGTTTTGTCTTTAATTTGATTCTAATCGGTTAATTGAAACCAATTTCTTTGATTATCTTTGGCTTTTTGATCCAGAAAATCATATGTAAGTTCACTTTTATCCTTTTGTTTTTTGGTTGCTAAGAAAATTAAAGAATTGGTCTCAAAATTTCTTTGAAGATCCAGTAAATTAGTACCATGTTAATACTCAAATTCGAATAAAGATTGTTTATCATTGTTTTATGCTAATGAAGTGTGTTTGGTTACTGTGTTTTAGATAGTCATATGAGTTATGTTAATATATAGAAATTCAAGAATAAGAGATTTAATTAATACTCAAAAGTTTGAAAACATCTAATTGAAATTTGAGATTTAATTAATACTATGGTAGTAGTCAAAGCAATAATCTTTAAGAATAAGGAATTGTCTTGAAATTGGCTGATTTTGGTCGGGTAAGATGATTTATTTGTGGGCTATTGTAATAATTGTAATATAGCAAGAAACTTATTTGAAGGCAATTGTAATGATTGTAGCTAGTGAACCAAAAATACTTCTCAAAATACTATCCGTAAGAGTAATTGTAATATGACAAGAAACATATTTGAACACAATTGTAATAATTGTAATAAATGCGCTGAATAATTTCTTATTGGAGTGCTTTCAGCGGGAAAAGGTGACACGTGTCCATTAAGATATTGTTTTAGTATAGTTTATGATACAATCCGTGTAGTAATTGTAATATGAAAAGAAACATATTTGAAGGCAATTGTAATAATTGTGATAAATGCGCTGAATAATTTTCTAGAGGAGTGCTTTCGGCGGGAAACGAATCATTGAGGTAATAACACGTGTCACATTAAGATATTGTAAGATATTGTTTTAGTATAATTTATGATAGCCCATCGTAAAATTGGTGTAGCTTTTGATTTGTTGAGCCATCTTGTAATCTATTTCTTGCATAGCTGATTGAATGGAAGGTTTAATCGGAAGATTAGGGTTATGCTCTTGGGTTTGTATTTCTTCAAATGTAGCATTAGATAATTATCTAGATATAGCCCATCGTAAAATGGGTGTAGCTTTTGATTTGTTGAGCCAACTTATAATCTATTTCCTGCATAGCTGATTGCTTTTTGATGTGTTAATTGTTTTGATGTGTTGTATAATTTATTTGTTCATGTTGTACTTATATTCATGATAGAATTTGCTGTTTGTAGTAGTAGGCAATACATAACTACACTTGGTGTGAAGTTGCAATTAATAGGTTTATTTTCTCATCTTTTTTGCAGTCTTTCGGTAATAGTAAGCTTCTATCTTTCATCCGGGCTTACAACTCTTTGAACAAGAACTCATAACATGGAGGATTGGGGTGAGATTCTGATCATAAATTTACATAGTTTATAATGGAAACAATGTTCATTTTCAATTGTTTACATAGTTTAAAAATAAATGTCTTCCCTGGTTTCCAGTCACTCAACCTCTTGTTCTACTTTATTATTGCTAGTATTTTAATTATGTTGTTATCTTGGTGTTCCTTAATCTCTTAATTGTTTACTTCTTGGCTACAAAAGTATTTGGTAAAGGCGATGTCTTTTAAGTGTTGGAAGTTGTTTAAATGTGTTGATATTTTGGAAACAAACTTTCTTGAGGGATTTATTTATTGATGATTGTCATGTACAAGATTTTGAGGATTTGTTGGGGCTTTTTTAGCTACTGATTCTAGGTTAAGTATCATATGTAGAAAAAATATTGTTGTACTTGTTCTTCAATTTTGTACATCCGCACATTCACGTTTGGGAGCACATGATCTTGTGTTATTGTTGGACTACGTAATAATTTTTTGTGTGTATATACATACACACTGTGGGTTATGTGTTCTAGGGCTGCTCATCATTGTCATTATTTCATACTTAATACATCTCGCTCATAGAAACTATGATCCGGGTTAGAAAGGGTTGGATGACGGCATGCCATACACTTGCACAAAGATATAAAGGAAATTGCGGCCAGTGTCACATGATTCGCTACTTAATTCGCATGCCTCGATTCGAGATTCGCTCAAAATGGACCAAAAATAGCCCAAAACCGACCAAAATTCGCTTTTTTCGATTCGCGATTCGCAAGAGAGATTAGCGAATCATGTGACAGTGATTGCGGCTAAATAGTTCCTCAACTTGAAAATGACTTGAAATGAAAACTAAAGATACACATCATAGGCAATATACATGTCGTAGGCTAGATACACCTTTTAACTTACCTAGGTATTATTTTGTTGAATGGTTTGATGATGGATATAATTTTTTTTATCAGAAATTTTTTAGAATGAGGTTGTTAAAATTCTATAATCTCGTACAATCACAATTACTGTATTACTCCTATTTTTCAATGCTTCTTTGAATTCTTGGATCATTATGATAAAATGTAAACTGATGATACAGAGGACGAACCGGTGCCACTAATCCTCAAAAAAGATCAACCTAGGAGTAATTGGGATGATGAAGATGTTGATGATGATGGAGTGAAAGAATCTTGGGAGGATGAAGATGAACCTGAACCGGTATGTATTGAAGGATTATGCCGTTTGTTTTTTGTGCGGTGATCTTGAACATTTTCAATTCTTACTAGTATGAAAATTTTCAATCTAACTAGATTTTTACTTTTGGTGTTATTGATTGAGGCCTATACGTTGTGGGCACTTATCATCTTTGTATCTGAAGTTGATTGTGATGCATGAACTCTTTCATGTTTGTCTTTATTAACGTGCAAAATTCGAGCAATGATCCTTTCATTTTAATGTCACATTTAAGTGATGGTTTGATTGTTATGTCTCAGGCTCCTGCACCAGTTAAAGCACCTGAAAAACCTGCCAAGAAAACTGGATCCAAGGAAACAGGGAAAAAAGGAAAAATAGAAGTTGTTGAAGATAAATTATTGGATCCCGTAGCAGAGAAACTCCGTCAGCAAAGGTTAGTTCAAATCACTCCACCATATATAGATGTCTTAAAAGATTTATGCATTCTTGTTTTTTTTTTTGATTCACAATTCATTTATATGAGCTTTATGCCTAAATCTGTAATAATTTATTTTGGACAACAATAATGGCATAGCCTTCCTCATTCATAATGGATACGCTTAGAAGTATCTTTAATGACAGCTTGACAAACTAAGGAAGAACTTAGGTTAGCATTTTTTTGCTATGGGAAGGGGTATAGTCGTGTGGGCTTTGTATTTGTATACGAAAACGGCCATTATGTTAGCATCTAATAGCATCTATGTATCATGCTTAGTACTCATCATCATCATACCCAATATCCCGCCTGAAAGCAGGGTCTAGGTGATGGAAGGTGACGGACAATCTATGTATCATGCTTAGTACTTGTAGTAGAATAATCTTTTCTTTTTTTTTCTAGGCAAAACAATACAACTAAAATTTTTTAGAGTATTATATTTATATATAATGTTATCTCATTTTTCATTCAATCTTCCCTAATACCTTCTTGTTCACCAATAGGTCATTGTTATTTCTTTTGGTGATATCTATTATGTCAGAACTTCAATGCTTTTTAACACTTAATTTTCTTCAAGCATTTATGTTTGACATGGATCAATGATTAGTATGCATAGTGTAATCATCTGTTTCATCTTTAAGAGATTACTATTTGACTTGCAACTTCAACTTGATGGTTTTCCGTGTAAGTTTTTGATAGAATTTTTCCATTATTACAGACTAAAAATCAATAATAACCATATTTAGTTTGAACTTGAAAGATATTGACTGAAATTGGAAAATAATTGTTGTAATATACTATATCACTTCTGCCAAGATCACTAAAAGTAAAATGTTTACCCTAGACTTGGTATGTCCTTTTGTTCAAGGCTTTTATATTGAGAAGTTGAGTTTTTGTGCAAAGATCAAACTTTTGCTATGTAAATCAGAAATTTCTGAGAGCTAATTAGGTCAATCTCCGTATCATTTTGAGAAAATTAGGTAACCTTTTTAGATTTGGTGCAGGAAGTTCGTGGTGCATTTTACTCCTTTAGATTTAGATTAGTATTCTTGTATATGCTATCACGATTGGTAGTTGATTTCCCTGTGAATTGCTTCCTAAATAGTATGGTGAAACTATCTTTTTAATCTCTCTATATTAATTGTCTTTTTGGAAGATGTTTTGATTAAGGACTTCATTTTTTTTAGTTCTATTTTTGTTTGATGAATTATTTTTTGATTGCAGGCTGGTGGAGGAAGCAGATTATAAATCTACAACCGAGCTGTTTGCCGGAACAAGTGATGAGAAGAGTAATAAAATGAAGAGTCTTGACAATATTATACCCAAATCTGAAAGTGACTTTTTAGAATATGCTGAACTGGTTTCTCAAAGGCTTCGTCTACATGAAGTGTGTTCTTAGTGACCCTTCCTTTTCTCCATATTTTTAGGAAATATTCTCTGTTATCTCTTGGTGTTGGATGTCATTATTGGAATTTTTCTGATCATCTATCTATGTTTTAAATCTCAATGCAGAAAAGTTACCATTATATTGGGTTGCTGAAGGCAGTGATGAGACTTTCAATGACTTCATTGAAAGCTTCTGATGCAAAGGAAGTTGCCTCTTCAATTACAGCAATAGCAAATGAAAAACTGAAGGCAGAGAAAGAGGCCAATGCTGGTAAAAAGAAAACAGGTACGCTTCCGTATGGAACTTGTGTAAAAAATCTTTGATACATACTAATCATGGATTTTGTCTACTTTAATTAAAAATCAAAATGAATCACTATGTTCAACTGAAGTGGGGTTGATTTAGGCAGGGAGTAATTCTAAGTCGGTGTTCTGGTTGTGTGAGGCTGGTTCTGTGATTACCACATTTGATCTTAAGTGAACTCTCTAAAATTTTTGGACAAGTAGTGTGTAGGACTTTGTAGTTGGATTGATGTTAGTCATCTTTCCAGCATCCCTGCGTATAGATTTAAATAAGCTGCATTTGGTAGTTGCTTGCTGGAATGATGCATCTATGCCAATTTGAAAACTGTCAATTTTGATTATTTGGGGAAATAAGAACGCTTGAAGCAACAACAATTTTTGTTGAGGGATTTGTTTGTCCCTTGTAAAACAAAGCACGTGTATTGGCCGACTCATAAATGCTCAAATTTACTTAACAAAAACTACGCATCATAAATATGTAAAAAAACCACGTTTAAGGCCAATTCAAGGGATGTCTCATGGTTTCAGCTGATATCAGGCATACGACTAATCGACAATTACCTCACCCTGCTGCTGACTTGCTGTATCATTGTGATATTTTCGGCTATCTCGAGCGACCTAAACCATTTATTTGCACTTTTGTGTGCGTGTTTCTCAACTTCAAATGTTTTTCTATAGTTCTAGTTTCCTAGAGGAGCAAGAAGGATGAACTTTTGGAATATTATAACTCTTATAGGTTGTGTTTGGGAATTAAGATTCATCTATAAATTTGTGGATTTGAAATCTGGAATTGCAAGTTATGAACTGCTAAAACAAATTTTGTGTTAGGAAAACATCAAACATTGGAGTTTCTAATTCCGCAATTTCAAATTTCAAAGGTTCTTTTGGAGAGATTAAGATTTCTAGTTATGAACTTGCAATTTCTGAAAGCTGTTTGGGAATCATTAGAATTTCCAATTTTAAATTTCAAGTTATAGCATTATTTGCGTAATACAAAACTTTATATACAATTTGCAAATAACTACTTGCAACAATGAATAAGTTGAAAATGAATTAGGAAAGGAGAATTGATAGAAGAATCACACCATTCTCATTTTACTGAAATTCAATTTGGCAAAGAAGGAAATCACTATTTTACTAGAAACTCCTCTCAACCACCAATTTCTCCGGTGATAGTTCCTTTGTTGACAACATATAACCACTTTTCCTCAGCAATCACTTTTAGATAGCCATTCTTTTGCTACAAATTCCATTATGTAGTATTTGCATAACCATTCCCTTCAATTAGCCTGCTTTAAGAAGAGAGGATAATGAGATTGATTAATGAACAAAGACAAATTACAAAGATTGAAGTAACAAAGATTAGAGAAGATTTATTCAGAAAAGATATAATGGACGAGGTTAAGTAAGGGTGCATAATTAGGGTAATTTTTTTTTTGGCGATTAATGATCTATATATTAACTCCGAAAAAAAACCTTTTACAACCTAAGCTATAAAAGCATAATTAGGGTTATTATCGAAGAACTAAGTTCAGAAGACAAGAAAGATGTTTTGTAATTGTAATTGACAAATTTTCATATTAGGGCCAATATTATAACGATTGGAATTCTGCTGAAATTGAGTTAAACTCCAATTTTAAACTCTTCCACTTCCCAAATGCATAAATTTGGGCCAAATCTGAATTTCTAATTCAAATTCATTTTCCTAAACTTGCCCTTAGGGCATTTGGTCAGAGAGGAGACATTTTATATGATAAATACATAATGATTAATATCATCTTATAAGCTTACCTTGGACTACACTGTCAGTTACTACAAATCTATCTGCTTGCTATTTGTTAAGAGAATGTTTTTGGTGCTTTGCCAAATTCTTAGTGTATGGTGCTGTATACCTTACATGCTCACTAATATAACGTTTCCTTTATAGTTTGGCTAAATAATTGCATCCATGCCCTCTTCTATGGGAATTCTTGTCCAACCTTCCTTAAACCCGCAACCTTCTCCTCCAAATCACAGTCTGTTTTCATGTTATCAGTCATAGCTTACATGTAATATGTTGTCTTCAGAAATGGAGGTAAGCAATGAAATATCCAACAATTTGGGCTATTGGTCCAAACATGCATGTTGAAATTGCTCTAGGACAGCATACAGATTTTGAGGGTCTTGGACAAATCAATTAATAATTAAGATCAAGATTAAGCTATAATAAGGGTATTTGTGTGGTAAAAATTATCTTTCAATGGTTTGCACTGCATGTTTTTGTGTATCCTTTATTAGAGCCACTTCTGGTTAGCCTCATCATGGTTCATTTATTAAACTTCTCTGATTTCCGAACTTGTTAAGTTCGTAATCACCTTTTTTTCTCATAATTTTTTTTGTTTACTATGAATCTTTCATAATGTTTTACTTATCTTTTGTCCACCGTCCTTTTTGTAGGCTTAAAGAAGAAGCAGCTTCATGTTGATAAACCTGATGATGATCTTGTTGTTAATGCCTACGACGATATAGACGACTATGATTTTATGTGAGCAGCAATCGCAATTGATTCATCGGAAATCTAGTCAGTGTCCTTTTCCTCTCCATGGAATTGTTATACTACGACGTATTTAGCTGCAGAGGAAAATATGTCATGGATTAGCGTCGCATTGTTCAGAATAGTCTTTTTTGTGGCAAGTCTGTCAGTATATTTTTATGCTTGCATAAGTTACAAAACCATAGAGTTTTGAGATTGATCGACTGCGTAATCCAGTATACAACTGGAACTGATGAGTTCGATTTTTGTTACAACTTTTTCTTGCTCGAGGCTAATAATAGCCTAATACATTTGTGAATGAGAGATTTGATCTGTAATACTTGTCAAAACCGTTGATTTTCTTTGTTGTTGAACATGTGCATTTTACTATCGAAACTGATCTCTACTGGGTATTAGCCAACAATTACTTACATTTTTCGTTGATAGCTGATCTCGATTGGCTATATCTGTCCCCCTCGTTTTGCAACACTTGCCAAAGCTCTTGTTAGAACGGATCATTTTCAAAACATGAAAGGTGGATCAATTCATTCTCACTCCCTCTCCCTACTAGGCTCCTACCATGTCCATTTTTTTCTACCTTTTAATCTAAGACTTGGTTTGTGCATTGATTTAGAACCAAATCGGATCAGGAATGACACAAACGCAAACCGAAAATTTGAAATAGATAAGACTCTTAATTATAAAAAAGCATGCAATAAGATTCAAATTAAACTTATTCCAAATATAAGCGCTTGATATCCAGAGCACAGGTTCGGCTCTGTTCGCACTTAGTAACTTTTAACAGATCAAATAGGGTTAACATTCTGATTTTAAGACAAGAGTTGTTCGCACTAAGTAAGTGCGAGCAGATCGAAAACCTAAAACAGGTTGTTCGCTGTTAGTAACAGTGAACAACCTGTTTTAGTTTTTTAGTCTGTTCGCACTTACTAAGTGCGAACAGCCCGAACCTAAGATTTGCGGATTACACGCTTAGTTTTGGAATAAGTTTGATTATGACCTTATTGTATGCTTTTTTTTGATACATAATCTTATTTATTTCAAATTATCAAAGCGAACCTATGCTTGTTTTTCTATACTTGTAACAACTTATTTTATTGCAAGGATATCTTTGTAAATGCATAGGGGTGTTTGGCAAAATAGCTTATTGTGCAATTTTATCTTATTTTAAAACATACAGAGGGGGTGGTCAACCAAATCAATGCTAATGTTTGGTCAAATAGCTGGTTGAAGCAATTTGTTATGCATAAGCTATTTTTGAACAAACTGTTTATGGTAATGTGTTTGAAAACAACTGGTCAAATTAATAGATAAAATTAGCTAGTCAAATCAGTCATATAAGTTATTAGCTACCAACTATCAACAACTCTATAAGAGAGCACACCATTTTATGAAAAAATGGATGAGATTTATTATTATGACTTGCTGCACTTCTTTTTTTCAAATTGCAGCTCAATATGATGTCATTATTATGAAGTCATTCTCTAGAAATTCTAATGGTTAAGCAAAAAGCTACAAATAATGATTCTTTCTTTCCAGAAAAGCTACAAATAATGACAGTGGGTATACAACTGGTTGAAGAAATAGGACTGTAAAAAATATAATAAAATGCATGTCTATCTATAATTTATCCTTTATCTATAAAAAGCACATAAGAGAGTAAAACTGTTCATTTTGCAAAAAGCGCGTAAGAGAGTAAAACTGCTCATTTTTGCAAAATTACCAATGGAAACACTGTTGAATGTATTTTTCCATCTTGTTGATGCTCTTTCCATTTTCCTCATTGCTGCTCTTTCTTCACCTTTTAAGTTTTCGATTCATCTTCGGCCCACTTTCTTACGGTCTTCTTCATGATTCTTCGTTTTTTCGGTTCATCTTCAACCCATTTTCTTACCGTGTTTAGCCCATTTCGTTTTATCTCTTCTCATCGTATCTTTTTGGAGCTAGTCTTTGAATTCCCTGAGTTTGTAATGTCATCACATCAGAGCCTGAAATAACAATTTGTGGCGCAAAAGGTGTCAGAGTTGGTATAGAAATTGTTGTGGGAGTTTCAGCATTTTGCTGAAACTGCTGTTCAAGTTGGTTAAGTTGTTGTACGAAGATGACAGCTAGCCACGGGTCTTTGGGCTGAGGTTCATGTGAAAAGGAAGCAACAATAAGGACACATTGCATTTGCTTGTGGACGCGGTTGTACGAAAAGTATAGAATCTTGTGAGTGAGGAGACTGCTTTGTCTCAACTACAAACTCGCTTGAACTGTGTTGTTTAGTATTTTAACGAGCCACACGTGTCATGATCTACAAAAATTAATCCATGGTTTAAAATCTATTTTGATAAAGCATAATACATACATATCAAAGTAATTTACATAGAGTATAATTACGTCGTAGACGGAATAATACCTCCATCGTTATATGGATAGTTGACCTCAGCCGTACGCTTTTAGTATTTCTCTGTTTCAATTACAAAATCGTCTGGACTGTGTTGTTTATGATTTTGACGGGTTACGCATTTAACAACCATGAACTACAAAAATTAATCTATGGTTCATAATCTATATTGATAAAGCACAATACATACACATCATTAATATACAAATATCACATAAAGTATAAGTATACGTTGTAGACGAAATAACAACTTTCGTTACTTGAATAGCCTTCCTCAATCACCGCTTTTAATATAACGTTTTCCAGTTTTCATGATTCACGATTACATTTTCACAAAATCTCACAAGAGACGGTCTATAGGATAGACCATAAAATTGGGCCAGCCCATTTTCCTTAACTGATTTTTTTATTATAATATCAATTATATTATGTTATAATCCTAAATGTAAGGTATTATAACCTCGAATATACTATTCTATAACCCCAAATATAAGTTATTATAACCCCAAATAATTTATTATAACCTCAAATATACTATGTTATATTTTGGGCTGGGCTTCATGGATTTCGTCTATAGAATAGACCGTCTCCCATGAGACTTACTGTTACATTTTAAGTATAATTTTTACTAGGTCCAACATAGTTTACTTAGTTCACCACCACCTAAGTTTTAAATTTTCCTAATCTAAAATTTAAGTTTCTGTTAAGGAACCAACTCAACCAAAAGCTTAGCTAATGGTTGAGGCCTCAGAATATATTATATACTCTAACAGTTTTTAACTCTTCAATCTATAACTTCACAATTCTCCAAGGTCTTTCCTCTTGCTAAGTTAATTATCTCGTCGAATTAGCCACGTTCGCAACTCTGATATCATTGTAACATCCCACCTAGTATCTACCTAATTAGATGATGGTACTATATATATAATCCAAAAAATAATAACTTCAATATACATTATAAATACTAAACTAAAAATTTAATAAATAACTCAACTTAAAATTAAACTCAAAATCATTTAAACTTAGAGGTTACTACATTCTCCAACACAAGTCCCAAATACCGAACTTTTTATTCTGTTACAAGACCTATAAATTCACCTACTATAAAATTCAGAGGGAGTATAATACAATGCTAAAAGTAAAACTATTAAAATTCATAAAATAAGTACTAGATGAATTATGTCACTATGTGATACCTCACCTGCTAATCGACTGCTCCCGTAAATCATCTGTAATCTAAAGTCAAAATAGAAAAAAGTCAATCAAGAAAGGTGGAGCGAGTAGACATATCTTTGGTAAAACATTTTTTTCAATTTTCATTAGAACATGCTTTCACAAATAGGGATAAAGAATAACACATAATATTTTAAAGCCAAATCCTAGACTCAATTGCATCTCTCGGAAGAGAAATGAGGTAACAATAGATGGTTGTGCGCACTAAGTATCTAGTTCGTATTAGGCCGTGACAATTCGTCACATAATCTCACCGTGGCCCACTCGTGGGGTCACGGGAAACCCGTGGGCTCGGGCCCACAAACCCACGAGTCAAGAGCGTTGACTTGCACATATACTCGATGAGGTTTATTGTTTCCCAAAACCATATGGCAATGGGAAGATTAGTTCACCCACTATATATGCAAGTCAACAACCCACTATTTTATCGATGTGGGATCTTGTCTCACATGTGAAGTATTTCCAACAGTTCGGAGGGTGCACCCTAACTCTAGGCTATGTTTCTATTGGGAGAAGTTAGCCGATACCTCAATGACAACTCGTCTAAAAACATAGCAGATACTCAATTGTCTCCTGCTCACAATATGATATCAAGGAGGACGATAAACTCATGATCTTTTAAGTATCATTCCACATAACATATCAACCATATAAAAGATATAATTTTCATGCTAAAAATTCAAATATTAACTATAGAGCACATAGTAGAAAATCAGACTGACCAACTTTTTTTAAAAAGAGAGTAACTATTCACTTACTTGTATCTCTGTTGTCAGGTGCCAGTCACTAACAATTACTAATATATTTATAGTTCTTCTCCAAAATCGTCTTTTTTTTTTTGAATAATACCTGATTCATTAATAAAGAGTCATACGACATCTACATCAGAGATAAAAATTAGCGAATACATAACAACTTTAACCAAAAATAATTCAAAATTAACAAAATTACGATCGTTGTGTATGAGATCTGACAATTCTGAATATCCTCTTCCACATCGATGTTTGATACAGCCTTCTACGAGGGGGTCTTTCGATCTGTTGTAGTCTTGAGATTGAATTGAAATTGGTGTAGTTGATAGTACTTGCAATTTTTGTGTCTGTTGTATTATCGCATTAAGCTCTACCAATAAATCAACTAGAGACCAAAATACATAACTCCAAACTCTCACGAGGAGAGAGATTAAAACCCAATATATGGGTAGAATAAACCCAATAAATGGGTAGAACAACCCTCCTATAGGGAGAGGACACAAAATTATTCTAATCATAATTAAAAAGCATAAAACAGAGAAATTAAGGGCTTATCATCAACCAAAAGGTTGATGATAGCCCCAATTTGAAGTGTTTTTGAGTGAAGTTACAGAAGGAGAAGATGAAGGTGAAAAAGGAAAATGAAGGAGAGAGGGAGGAGAGAGATCTTGGAAAATTTGAATTTGGTAGTTGTGACTAGGGATGGTCATGGGGCGGGTCTGGAGCGGGTCCAACTAGACCCGGACCCGGACCCTTTTAATTTTTTGAGATTCAGACCCGGATCCGGACCCTAGGGTCCAAAATTTTCAGACCCGGACCCAGACCCTCCGAATCTGATGGGTCTAGGGTCCTTAATGGGTCCTTATTGGGTCTAAAGAAAATCTCTTTGATTTGTCAAATTTGAAACATTTATAAGTCATTATATTTTTCGTATATTTGTAATAGAGTTATTATCGTATTTTACAAATATTTAATACTAATTTATAATCTAAACTCGCATATCATGACCCATATACGCTTAAATTCTATTATAAACACTAGTTCGAGTCCATGAAAAAAGGGTAATTGGGTTATCATTTAGCAAGTAACATATATATTATTTATATATATATATTATGATTATTTGAAAAAAAAAAAGTGTTGGGGGCGGAATTCATAAGTAGAAGACAAATAAAAATGGACAATGTAATATTTATAAGGGTCCAAGGGGCGGGTCTAGGGTCCAAATATTGGACCCGAACCCAGATCCGCCAATTATTTTTTAGATCCGAATCCGACCCGGATCCGAAGGGTCTCAAAAAATAAGACCCATACCCTTAAAAAAGGGGCGGGCCTGGGGCGGGTCCAACAGGGTCCTAGACCCGTGACCATCCCTAGTTGTGACCGTCCACTTTTCCAAAATGACAACTCGTCCACTAGTTCGGAGGGTGCACCCCTCTAGGCTATGTTTCTATTGGGAGAAGTTAGCCGATACCTCAATGACAACTCGTCTAAAAACATAGCAGATACTCAATTGTCTCCTGCTCACAATATGATATCAAGGAGGACGATAAACTCATGATCTTTCAAGTATCATTCCACATAACATATCAACCATATAAAAGATATAATTTTCATGCTAAAAATTAAAATATTAATTATAGAGCACATAGTAGAAAATCAGACTGACCAATCCTTTTTAAAAAAAGAGTAACTATTCACTCACTTGTATCTCTACTGTCAGGTGCCAGTCACTAACAATTACTAATATATTTAATAGTTCTTCTCCAAAATCGTCTTTTGAACCACACAATAATTACTTTTGTTTTTAAGATGTAGTAACTTTTAAGTTTATTTAAATTTGAGTTTTAAGTACGCGTTGAATTATTTATTAAATTTTGATGAGTTTATTTGATTATTTATTATGTATATTGAAGTTATTATTTTGGATCATATGTATAATACCATTACTAATTAAATAGATATTAAATGGGGTGTTATACTTATTTTGAAAATAATTCTATGATTTGCCGATTTTCTTAAATTTTTATTAACAAAAGTTTAATAATTCAAAAATTCTTATGTTGCACTCCTTTCTGTTATTTTGTTTGTTCTCTTTTTGGATGTTGTGATGGTTGATACTTGATATTCAAGATATCAAGTGGCATAGGCACAATTTCATGGTCAAATATAAGCAATTTTATTTTTATAATAATATTTTTAATTTTGAGTTATGATCACTTATAACTTCACATAAATAATATGTTTTACAATAATCAATTATTTCAAAACCTAAATAAATATATTTTTGACTCAAAAATGAACAAATATCTTTGAATATATTAATATTAATTAATTTAGATATTTTTGTACCCATACCTGTGCCATTACTGCCTTACCACCCTACTAGCAGTATATTTAATATTCATAATGATTATATAATTATATCAGCAGTAACAGTTGAATGCTTTCACTGATTTCTACAACAATTATCCCAAAATATTAGGGTCGGCCTTATGAAAAACTAAACTCCGTCTCTTTTTTAAAATTGTTCCCACAAGAAACATTCACAAAATTTAAGAAAAATAGAATTTTTAGATGTTGGATATATTATTTAATTAAATAATAAATTGATGTAGGAATAGTAGGGACCATAAATATTTAAAAATAGTATTAATATAAAGTTAGTTAAAAAAATATGGACACGATAACTATTGACAAAAATATTCATATAAAGTTAGTGGAAAACATGTGAGGATCGACCATAATCAATATAAAAATGTTAAATAAAGTTAGTGAAAAATATGTGAATATCATAAGCATTATTAAAATATTAAAATGAGGATATATATATACACACACATCTAAAACACAAAATCTCACAAGAGACGGTTTATAGGATAGACCACAAAATTGGGCCAACCCATTTCCCTTAACTGATTTTTTTTATTATAATATCAATTATATTATGTTATAATCCTAAATGTAAGGTATTATAACCTCGAATATACTATTCTATAACCCCAAATATAAGTTATTATAACCCCAAATAATTTATTATAACCCCAAATATACTATGTTATATTTTGGGCTGGGCTTCATGGATCCGTCTATAGAATAGACCGTCTCCCATGAGACTTACTGTTGTTTCAACTATAAATATAAATTTGGGTTGGACTTTTGAGAGTCGTCTTTACAAAAGACGGTCTCTCAATAAAGCATCCATATCTAAAATGGCAAATGAAAATAACTTAAAAGAATGGAGGGGAATAATAGATTAGTTTCAGTGGTCGTTCTCATGAATTTTTCCGTATTATTAATTATTGACAAACATTATTCCTTGCAATCTTACATATAAGTTAAGTGAGGAAATCTAACACTAACACACTGCTAAAATGAAAGCATGGTTTCTGTTCATTATTGTAACAGCATGTATTGTACCTCTGTTTAAGCCTTTTATTTCATTGATCTTTACGAAATCCAAATCGAGATTTCCTCCAGGGCCTCGAGGCTATGGCATCATCACACAACTACAATGGCTCGGTACATCATGTACAGGACTCGAGGCAGCACTTAGACGACTAACCCACAGGTTCGGGCCAATCATCAATCTTCCCATCAGTCGATTTCCTGTCATATTCATTTCTAGTCGTTCTTTGGCTTACGAGGCCTTAGTTAAAAATGGGGCGGTATTTGCTGACCGTCCTAAGCCACTTCTTACTGATAAGATTATGACTTGTAACCAACACAATATAAGCTCAGCGAGTTATGGGCCTAATTGGCGATTATTTAGGCGAAATCTGACTGTTCAGATCCTGCACCCTTCCAAGGCTAAGGATTTTGGGCATGCCCGAAAATGGGCACTTGATATACTGACTCACAGTCTGAAAAATTCAAGTGGTGCACATCATTCTGATGTTGTGATAGTGATGGATCATCTTCGGTTTGCCCTGTTCAGCTTGCTCGTGTTCATGTGTTTCGGGGAACAGTTGGAAGAGTGTCAGATTAAAGAGATCGAAGCAATACAACACCGGTTGTTGACATCGTTTTATCACTTTCTAATACTCAATGTGTGGCCATCTTTGACTCGGGTTTTGCTTCGTAGTCGTTGGAATGAGCTTCTTGACATGAAGAAGAAACGAGATGAGTTGTTGATTCCGAAGATTAGATCGAGGAAGCTCCTTCAAAAGGAGGGTAGAATCTCTGGTGATCAGAAGAACAGGTAAATTGTTAGTTTAATTAATTTCTTATGTCTTTTGATTGTTCGGCCTATTATTGGAAATTATGAGAAATTGTCACAGTTGTATATTGAATAAACATTTAGGCCAGTTTCTAGCTTCTGCAGTCGGATATGGGCTAGGCCCACCATGCCAACAACTTCAACACCTTTCTAGTTGTGTCTGCCTGACTATTACGTTACCCCAATGTCATTAAATAGCTCCCATCTATGCAAGATTTAAGAGGTCGAATGAATGCAACTTTACTCTTGAAAAACAAAAGAGGTTGTTTTGCGATAAATCTAAAGGGCTTATGGCTAAATGAATAGAGTATCTCCATGTAGAGCAGAAGGTTTAGCGTTCGCGCCCTGCCGGGTGCAGGTATCAGCTAAGGGGTTTCTTGATTGCGCGCATCTCTATTTACTCCCTCCTTGAAGGGTACTGGTATGGTATGTTCGTCTCTTTCAGAAAAAGAAAACCCCTCATCCCCGACTCTTACCTTGTGAGGGATACTGGGTTGTCCATTACTTTTACCTTTGTTCTTTTGCGATAAACCCTGATAGCTGATATCATCTACAACTTCACACAAATAATAACTGTACATTATTTTACAAGTAATTTCTATACAATCCATTATAATTCGAAACCAAAGAAATGTAAATCATTATTTCCATTGAAAATTGAAAATCACTTTCAAAATTGTGGTTGCAGGTTGGAAAAATGTTATGTAGATAGCTTAGTGGCATTGGAGATCCCAAAAGGTGACATCAAGAAAAAACTAAATGAAGAGCAAATAGTGAGTTTTTGTTCAGAATTTCTGAATGCAGGAACTGATACAACCTCAACAGCCTTGCAATGGATCATGGCAAATCTTGTTAAGTACCCTAAAATCCAAGCTAAGCTTTTCGACGAAATCAAAGGCGTAATTCGAGAAGAAGTCGAAGAAGTTTGCGAAAATGAATTGTCGAAAATGCCTTATCTTAAGGCCATAGTGTTAGAAGGGCTAAGAAGACACCCCCCAGGACATTTTGTTCTGCCACATAGTGTGACACATGACACAGAGTTGGGTGGCTATTTTGTGCCTAAAGATTCGATCATAAATTTCATGGTTGCGGATATAAATATGGATCCTGACGTGTGGGAGAACCCAAAAGAGTTCAAACCCGAAAGATTCATACACTTATCAGATAACGGAAAGTGTGAAGAATTCGATGTTACAGGAAGTCGCGAAATTAAGATGATGTCTTTTGGCGCGGGCAGGCGTGTATGTCCGGGACTAGACTTGGCCATGCTACATTTGGAGTATTTTGTTGCTAATTTGGTTTGGAACTTTGAATGGAAAGAAGTGGAACAGAATCAGGTTGATTTGTCTGAAAACCAAGAATTTACTACTATTATGAAGAATCCACTCCATGCCCACATTTTTCCTAGGCTTTAGTACTTATAATCCTCATTCATTGTTCTTTTTTATTGGTAAAAATAATTGTTACCATTAATATTGAGTTAGGGACAAATTTATCATTTGAAAAATAAGGTTGCCAACTTAATTAAACATGTATTACAAGACACATCATCAAGAATCATTGGATTTTTTTTTGAAAAAGTAAAAGGGCCAAATAGAAATATCAAATAATTACTCTATCAGCCTATCTTGTATGAGACCGTTTCACATTGAGACGACCTTTAAACAGATGCTCAAAAGCTGAAAGTTTCTATTATTGGGCTATTTAACTGAAGTATGAGACATGTCTTACGGTAAGACCGTCTCATACAACAATATGCATTACTCTATATGTACTATCAAAATAGCACTATTTGACTCAAAAAGTTCTCACAAATTTGAGATTTTAGTTGAATGGTGCTATTGATTTAGAGGTAATATAAGTGGGTACTAAGCTTTTTGATTCTAGAGTAACGAGAATCCACTTTTTAATAAACAGTCAACTTAACACCAACCGTTATTACTTGCTCTAGGTTTGCGTTGGATGATGTTCTTATGTTAGTGTTTGTATTGGGTGATGTGTGAACTTTTTATGAATGATGTTCTTAAAGTTATATATTATGTTGTGTTTATATTGGATAATTATGTTTTGTTCTTGGTACTTTTTTGAAAATAAAATTTTTATTAGGTACTTTTTAAAAATGGGCAAAAAAATAAAAGATAGTAGTGCTTTCGCCTAAATGAGCATGTTAAAATAAAACATACTCCCTCCGTCCGATTGAATTAGTAGCATAAAGAAAATGGGTGAGAATTAAGAAAGTGGTAATAAATGAATTGTGTGGATGAAATTAAAAGAGAGTTAAAATGTATGGATGAAATTAAAAGAAAGTGGTGGGCCATAGCCCAAAAACAGAAATGATGCAGATTAAATGGGACGAACCAAAATGGAAAATGTTGCAAATTAAATGGGACGGAGGGAGTACGTGGATTGTTTTTTTTCTTTTTTTTTATTATTTTTTTTGCTTATTTTAAAAAGTAGGACGTATTGTAATTTGCAAGGATTCTAAAGATAGAAAATAACTAGATAAAAAAGCTATCCTATAATCTTATATTTTGTCTTTCTATATGTAGTTTGTATCCCTACATGGGCCAATAATGACCACACTCTAATATCTTCTATTTTCTAGAATTTTGTTGGGTTTAAGTAGATATAAAAAATACATGGCTAAGAAACAATCCTTACAATTTATAAGATAATAAATCAACAAAAAAAAAAAATAAAAATCAAACACACAAAAAAAATGGAAGCATGGTTTGTGATCATTGTAACAACATGTATTGCTGTTCTACTAAAAAGTTTTGTTTCATTGATGTTAATCAAACCGAAATCAAAATCAAAATCAAAACCGAAACATCCTCCAGGCCCTCGCGGTTATGGCATCATTAGCCGCGTAAAATGGCTGAGTATGTCATCCACAGAACGCGAGGCAGGACTCAGACGACTAGCCTCCAAATTCGGGCCAATAATGAGTGTTCCCATGAGTCGATTTCCTGTCATATTCGTTTCTAGTCGTTCTTTGGCTCACGAGGCCTTAGTTCAAAATGGGGCGGTATTTGGTGACCGTCCTAAGCCACTTCTTACATCTAAGTTTATGACTTGTAATCAGCACAATATAAGCTCAGCGAGTTATGGGCCTAATTGGCGATTATTTAGACGAAATCTGACTGCTCAGATTCTGCATCCTTCTAAGGCTAAGGATTTTGGGCATGCCCGAAAATGGGCACTTGATATTCTTGTTAATAATCTCGAAAATTCAGATCGTTTTGTGGGTGTTAGGGTGATGGATCATTTTCGGTTTGCTATGTTCTGTTTGCTTGTTTTTATGTGTTTTGGGGATAAATTGGATGAATATCAGATTAAAGAGATTGAAGCAATTCAGCACAGATTGCTGACATCCTTTAATAGATTTCAAATACTCAATGTTTGGCCTTCGGTTACTCGATTTTTGCTTCGTAGTCGTTGGAACGAATTGTTTGACATGAAAAAGAAAGAAGAAGACTTGTTCATTCCTAAGATTAGATCAAGGATGGAGCTTCTTAAGGAGGCTAAGTTCCCTGGTGAGCAGAACAACAACAGGTAAATTGCTAGTTTTGTTTTCTTTATTTAACTTTCAGCCCGTCTTGTATGAGACCGTTTCACGGTGAGACGACCTCAAAACAAGAAGCCCTCAAGCTAAAAGTTTCTATCATTGGGCTATTTAACCCAAGTATTCACGGTGAGACCGTCTCATACAAGAATTTGTGAAATTACAAATTCTTATATGAGACGGTCTCACTGTGAGACATGCCTCATACTTGGATTAAATAGCCCAATAACAGAAACTTTTAGCTTATGTGCTTCTTGTTTTGAGGTCGTCTACACCAACTGGTAATTTGCTAGTTTCTAGCTTCTAAAGGTGGATCATGGGTTAGGCTAACTATAAGAGCACCCTATATAAATTACAAATTTTTGTATGAGACGAACTCACTGTGAGACATTCATCATACTTGGGTTAAATAGCCCAGTAATATAAACGTTTAGCTTATGTGCTTCTTGTTCTGAGGTCGTCTAGACCAACACGTAATTTGCTAGTTTCTAGTTTCTAAAGGTGGATCATGGGTTAGGCTAACTATAAGAGCACCTTATATAATTTACAAATTCTTGTATGAGACGGTCACACCGTGAGACATGCCACATACTTGGGTTAAATAGCTCAATAACATAAACTTTTAGCTTATGTGCTTCTTGTTTTGAGGATGTCTTACCGTGAGACGATCTCATACAAGACGGGCTGAAAAATTGTGTCCCCATTCAATCCGTTAGTCAATCACTGAATGGCACTCACCTATAAAGACTTTGAGGGGAGTCGGATATCATCATCATCATACCCAGTGTATCCCGCTCATATGAACTATTAGGGTCTGAGGAGAAAAGCAAAACTACAACCTATACCCATAAAAAATGACGTGGGGTCAAAGAGTCCCTCGATTAAAAAAATCCCTTGAGAGAGTGAATCCTGCAACTACCCGTAAGCCTGCAACTTACAACACAAGCTTAAACCTAAACAATAAATATAAACTAATATATATTAAATACATATAAATAAATATAAATAAAAATATGAAGATAGAAAGATAGAAAACGAGTGAAAGAGCGATAATAAAAGGCAAGGCAAGAACAACAACAAGTAACCTTTAACCATTAATAGCAAACGTCATCTACAACTTCACATAAATAAGAAATACACGAGATCTAACGACTCATTTCATCATAATTTGTTGTAGGTTGGTTAATTGTTATGTGGATAGCTTGTTGGCACTTGAGATCCCAGAGGGTGACACCAAGAGAAAGTTAACAGAAGAGCAACTAGTTTCATTTTGTTCTGAATTCCTAACTGCTGGTACTGATACAACCTCAACAGCCTTACAATGGATCATGGCAAATCTTGTTAAGTACCCTAAAATCCAATCGAAACTTTTCGAGGAAATCAAACGCGTAATTGGAGAAGAAGTCGAAGAAGTTTGCGAAGACGAATTGTCGAAAATGCCTTATCTTAAGGCTATAGTCTTAGAAGGGCTAAGAAGACACCCCCCAGGACACTTTGTTTTACCACATAGTGTGACACATGACACAGAGTTGGGTGGCTATTTTGTGCCTAAAGATTCGATCATAAATTTCATGGTCGCGGATATGAATATGGATCCTGACGTTTGGGAGAACCCGACAGAGTTCAAACCCGAAAGATTTTTAGAGTTATTAGAAGGCGAAAATTGTGAAGAATTCGATATTACAGGAAGTCGCGAAATTAAGATGATGTCTTTTGGCGCGGGCAGACGTATATGTCCGGGACTAGGCTTGGCCATGCTACATTTGGAGTATTTTGTGGCTAATTTGGTTTGGAACTTTGAATGGAAAGAAGTGGAAGGCTATGAGGTTGATTTGTCTGAAATCCAAGAATTTACTGTTGTTATGAAGAATCCACTCCATGCACAAATTTCTCCTAGGAAATATAAATAAGTTAAATATATATTTATAGGAGCGGATTCGAAATTTAAAGGCTGATGTTGTTGTGTAGCTTTATTGAATATGAAATATAACATGTTCAAACGAAGTTTGATATTCACATCGATATATATATATATATATATATATATATATATATATATATATATATATATATATATATATATATATATATATATATATATATATATATATATATATAAAAGATCATTCGTAGTAAAATATTATACCAAGTAAAATAAGTTGGGGAAATTTATTATGGTGATCTTCTAGTTTCAAAATGTTCGCATGGTAGACAATTTATTTAAATTTATGGTAACTATGTAGTTTCATATTGGTTTGTAGTGTAAAATAACATAACATGTGGTTTTTCTCATTTAATGAGTTGTGAATCATTAAACACCAAAATCCAAAGAACATATTATTATTAACAGAATAACAGGTGCTCTCTTGAGAGACCATTTTTGTAAAGACACTCTCAAATGTCCAACCCAAATCTATATTTAGAGTTGTAACTATGTATATTTAGAATTAAACTGGGCTTTGGAGAGTCGACTTTACAAAAGACGGTCTCAAGTAAGAATTTGTGTATTATTATTAACTAATTTTCTACATTTGGTATCAAGAGGCGAGCTAATAACCCAAGACCGATTTCCACCAACATGGCTTCAAGATTATCAATGTGAACAAACCATGATGGCTCTCTTCTATATTTTGAGCCACAAACATTTCAATAAGCAATATAAGAAGAAAAATGGATCAAAATCATGAATGAAGGAATTGAGATGTCAAAAAAAAAATACTTCCTCTGATTTTTAATAGTTGCTACATTTCTGTTTTTCACGCTATCCAATGTACAATTTTAATCTTTAATATCTCTAATTTCATATGATAAAAAATTCTAAAAAGTTAATATTAAGAAAATACACATTAAGACGAATCAAACAAGATCTCACATGACTATGTTTTCATTATACATAAAAAATTACACATCAAATAAGATCAATTGGTGAACAGTAATTGCTACAGCCCTACAGGAACTGTAGCAACTAATAAAATCTGGAAGAAGTACATGGGAGTTGGTTGATAAGCCACCAGACAAAGAAGTTATCGGTCTTAAGTGGGTTTATAAGGTGAAGCATAACAATGATAGCTCTATAAACAAGTACAAAAAGGACTTGTTGCTCAAGAATACGCACAACAACCTAACATTGACTTTAACAACGAGTACGCTACAATTGTTCGTATGGAGACAATCAGAACACTCTTGGCACTCTGCACGTGCAACACAACATTTGATACCAATTTGTCAGCTCGATGTAAAGTTAGCATCTCTAGATGATGAACTCGAAGAAGATAAAGTATATCACCCTCGAAGGGTTCTCTACAGACTTCACTTGAGCAAGCCCTTGAGTACGAACTAGGAACATTGACGGATATCGTATCAAACATAGCTTCATCAAAAGTCCATGTGAACCTTCATTATACATAAATTATTCAATCTATACAAGCACACATCCAATATTAATCGATGAATTCAAGAAGGAAATGATGAACACATATTGACAAATCTCGAAACAATGAAATATTTATCTCACACACATAAGACCAAATATAGTAAAAACAATCAACATCAAGTCTTGGTTATATTATTCACGAGTGAGCCAAAGAAGGATCATTTACTAACAACAAAAAGAATTCTCAAATGAATAAAGGGTACGAAGAACTATATGATCATGTACGAGACAAAAGAATATTTTAACCTTAAAGGATGCACAGATAGGGATTGGGCCAGAAGCATAGATGACAAGAAAAATACTAGTGGATATGTGTTCCAGCCAGGATCCAAAAAGCAGGCAATGGTAGCGTTTTCATCAACAAAAGCAAATTGTACATTGCATCTATAAGCGCAACATACGAAGCAGTCTGACTCATAATGATTTTGATCGATCTAAAACATAAGAAAGAAAAAACAACTACCATGTTCTGCGACAATATATCAACTATTACAATGACTAAGAATCCAATGTTTCATGGCCGATCAAAACACATGGACATATACAACTTTTCAATCTAAAGCGATAATTTAATTTATATTAAAACTCAATGTTTACTTTTTTTTTTTGATATAAATAACATTATTAAATAATAACAAATGACCTTTAACAATTATGAAAAGTTGATTTTAAAAAAATTGCTAAGAAATAACCACACCAATAATATCAAACTTTATTATCAAACATAATACTTCATTTGCATATTTAAACTAATTTATTATAACAAGCTAGTATATAGTTTTAGGTCCAATCACGACAGAATTATTTCTGTAAACACTGACAACAACAACAATGTCAACACCTGATCAATCCAGAAAAAAAACAACTACATAGACTTATAGATGAGTTCGAAAGACAATCGATCATCTACATGAATTCTCCTTCTTTGATCTCTTAAATGATTTTCCTAGGGGAGATATGAGCTTGAAGTGGATACTTCATTACAATAGTAAACTCTTGTTTTTCGCACAAATCAATCTCATCTCCGTCCACACCTTTCCATTCAAAATTCCAAACCAAATTAGCCACAAAATACTCCAAATGTAGCAAAGCTAAACCTTGTCCAGGACATATTCTTCTTCCAGCTCCAAACGGTATCATTTTTAAAACCCCATTTTCATCCACAAATTCCCTATGATACTCAACATTAATATGATCACCCCCTTTCAAAAACCTCTCGGGTTTAAACTCCATTGGATCCTCCCACACATCCGGATCCAGACCCATATCCGCAACCACAAAATTTATAGATGCATTTTTGGGTATTACATACCCACCCAAATGAACCTCTTGGGTCACACCATGGTTCAAAAGAAAATGACCCGGTGGATGTCTTCTTAACCCTTCTAAAATCACGGCCTTAAGATAACATAAATTTGGAAGTACATTTTCCTCAACTTTTTTCGCATTTTCCCCTACATACCCTTTAATTTCCTCATAAAGATCCGTTTGGATCTTCGGGTTTTTCACAATATTAGCCATTACCCATTCTAATGTAGTCGATGTCGAATCAGTTCCACCCGTAAGAAATTCAAAACAAAGACTAACAATTTCTTCTTCCGATAATTTCCTTGTTTTCTTTATTTGATCATTACTACTTTTAGTATTATTACTATTTATAGGAATTTCTAAATTTAGTAAGGTGTCCAAATAACAAGTATTTATAATTGTATTGGTTGATTCTTGAAATTGTTTACGTGCTCTAATAAAAGGGATAAGAAGATCTTGTTGTTTTTTCTTAATGGAATAATATTGTTTCCAACGATTTGGGAATATAATTTTAGTCAACCATCGTTGACTAAAATTAAGAACCCAAAAACGTGAGAAAAATGCTGATAGTAATTCTTGAAGAGTGGATTCAATTTGTTTGATTCTAGATTCTTCCATTTTGTCACCAAAACACATTAGAACGAGTAAGTGGAACATTGCATAACGAAAGTGTACCTTCACCTTCACTATTTCTTTCTTCTTTTCACCTGCAAATTTGACGAACTCATATAATTAGTTTATTTTTTAAATGATTACTTTAAAATTTTACATGAAAACTTGAGAGCGGCCATCTCATGTCAGCGATCAGAAAAATTTTGTACTTGTCGAATTCAAGGCTTAAAACATCCATTTAAGAACTTAAAAAGCCAATCTAACACTAAGAGCTTATACTCCAAGCCTCGATTTTCTTTTTCTAGAGATTTAATTTAATTTTTTAGCTATCGACTACAACCCCTAAAACACTCATTCCACTATTTAGAATGCCACTTCTAACTTTTAAAACCTTTATCCTAACCCTTAATTTTATATTTTACTTACCTACTGTAATGGTAATATATCCATTTCAAGATCTAGAATGTCTATTCCAATGATTTAAAGTTTGTCAAATCCAAGACTTAAAATAAAATATCTAATTCAAAGTCTCAAATATCTGATTCAAGCTTTAAAATGTAAACGTCAAAATTAAGGGTTGGACTTGTGACTTGTGAGTGATCGCACATATGCAGCCTTCTCATAGAAGATTTGCCTGAAAATTTTAATTAATTAAATGTATATTGGTCATGCCAATAAAAATGATTAAAAATTTGAGAACATATATAGGATTACTAATTCTTGATTTCGTTAAACTAGTACAGGTATTATCTTCCCTTCACAGATCCGGACTATAGATTGTCTATGAGCGAGATACACTGTTTCTAATGATGATCGATGATGATGAAAGTCTTAATATTATTAAAAAACTTAACTTCATTAGAACTATTCAAATAAGATTCCGCATAACTATATTTTAACTTGTAGATTAAGAAATAATTATAATTTATTAAAAAAAGAATTTATTACCAATTAAAAGTATGATTAGTATCCAATACTCAAATGGAACACCCTTTAAGTTATTAAGGAAGTACATTATTATCTTCAAAAAAAAAAAGGAAGTACATTATTGAAAATACCACAAACTCAATTTTTTTTCTAAAAAAACACATCAAATATACGCAATTACAATTTTCCATTGACAAATCTAAAATATGCAATTGGACCCTTCCCTTGCTAGCGGTGGAAAAATATTTAAATATGTTTCTCTCAAATTGAAAAATTCGCGAGCGTAAAAACAAAATTTAAAAAGACAGAAAGAGTATCTATAATTAGTTACCTTCATGTGAGTTTGAACCACTCGAGCTAGAAGCGCAAACCCTAAGTTCATCGAGGAGAATGTCAAGAACCCAAGTTCGAGCAGACTCAAATTCCTTAATCCGAGAAGGATTCAAGATTTGAGACGTCAAGTTACCACGTAAAAGACGCCATAACGAACCATAATTAGCCAATGTAATCGATGGTTGGTTATTACTATTAAGTAAATTCGAAAGAAATTCCTTAGGACGATCAGCAAATATAGTAGCTTTCTTAACTAAAGCTTCGTACACCAAATATCGACTTGATATAAAAATATCGGTACGTGAAGAAGAGGAAGATAAGGTGATAATTGGACCATATTTAGAGCTAAGCTCTCTAAGAACTCTTTGTGATTCTTTAAGAGATCTTGTTAACCATATAAGCATGGTAATAATAGGCACATTTTTAGGTCCGGGTGGTATTAATTTTAATTTATTTGATTTGGGTTTCCAATTATTTGATGAAAATTTTAGTAAAATTGTTGTAATTGTAATTGTAATACATGAAATTACAACAATCAAAACCCATGTTAATTCCATGAGATTATTTAATAAATAATGCCCATGCATGCAACCTAAGTTATGATAATGTGTTACTTATATAGAGTGAAATTAGTCTTTGTTTGTGTGCTAGTGAGTTGAAAAGTCAATTTTTGAGCTCTATTAATTATAATGTGATTTTTGTGACCAATATAATGATAATTATCTGATTTTGTAATGATATCTGATTTGATTTGACTTTAAAATAAATTTTCAGTTATGTAAAAATCCATTAAATCTTAGCTTGAAGGATAAGTTTATATAGACTTGATTCACATTAAAAATAACAATATGAATTTTTTGTAAAAGATATACGTATTATGTATGATAGATTTATTCACTTTTCTTTTTTTTTTCCTCTCCAAAATTAGTATCCAAATTAATGCTTCGTTCGTACTGATAGTGACATTTTTCCACATAACATGTCACACTCGGTAGCAAGTATTATGGAACGTAGGAAGTATAAAGGATGTACAAATTACTACTTTCTCCGTTCCACTATACTTGCTACATTTTACTTTTTACGCAATCCTATGCACTATTTTTATTATTTATATATTGAATTATAAATGTCTAAAATTATAAAAAGTTAATATGATGAAAGTAGACGATTATACAATTCAAACAAGATCCCACTTGACTAGATTTTTTCTAACATATTAGCCGCAATATATAAAATAAGCTTGAACAATAAATAGTGTCAATAATAGAAATGTAGGAAGTATTTCAAAACCGCATTATATCTTAGCTTGAACAAGTGGGAGAGAAGTTTTATTAGATGAATGACATAGCTTATAGGTCACGGTTATGCAATACACAAACAAAAAAGTCAACGTATAATAATTTTTTGGAGTGTATGGAATATTTCAATTGCTATCCACGGATAAATAATGCAGGATTGGTTAAGAATATCAGCTCATCTCTTGATAGATCGTCTTTTTGAAAGACGATTGTTAGTCTCATTCCATTAAAGCTTAATATCTACATTTACTCTACATTTTTCTTTATGGGCCAGTTCAATTAGAGATGGTCTCTCATAAAGATGGTCTCTCACAAGAATCTGTGTAAGAATATTAGCCTGAGAGTTCTAGACTTGTTTTCATACAAGTATATAGAACTACTTTTTGCATAACAATAAAATATTATATCAGCAATTCATCTGTTCGATTTCAGATTAAATGTTTTTAATTGGTTTAAAATTGAATTTTGCGTTCATATTTGTTTTTGTTGCTCAAAAAACAATAACTTGATACTAAAAACCTTGAAAATTTTTGGAAAAATGATTAAAAAGATCGGATTCACCGGGTTACAGACTTACGGTTAGGCTTGAGAAAGAATAAATTTTTGATTACGAAAACCAAATTATTTTCGGATTGTAACTAACCGATTTTCATTTGAATTTAAATTAGAAAAATTTACCTATAATAATCCAACCTATTTATGATTTTTCTACAATAATTTTATCTATTAATTAACCATGAATAATCCCAACTTTAAGGGGTATTTTCCTAGAGCAAACCCGGTGACCGGATGATTTGCTATAGCAAGTTTTATTTTTTAAAAAAAAAAAAAGATAAACTAAAATTAAATGTCCAAAAAAATTAAAAAAAATGTTCAATAAAAATTTATGATTTTTATTATTATTTAGAATTTTTATGTAAAATTTTTAAATTTTTCTCTAATTTTAAATTAATTCTCAGTTTACTTTTTTTGGGGGAATTACCTACTATAGCAGGTAATCAGGTTACCCAAGTTTACTCTAGCCAAATACCCCTTAAAGTTGAGATTATTCATAGTTAATTAATAAATGGAATGATTGTAGGAAAATGATAAATACGTTAGATTCTTTTAGATAAATTTTCCTTTAAATTAAATTTTGATCAGATTAAGAAAGGGACATATTAAATTTACGTTTAGCCATCACTAAAAGCCACCCTAATAGTTTGTACATAAGCAATTAAAGAGATTAGACCCTGCATGGAAAAACATCCAAATAGCTGCTGGTTCTCTTCGGTCAAATGCAAGTTGCCATTTTAAATAACTAAGAAATATGGAAATGCAACTTAGATGACAATATTGACAAATTCTTGAATTGATTTTTTAAGTTTTTAAAAACAAATCTATATTTTTATATTGTAATTATTGTTGTAAAATTGAAAATAATAATAGTACGAAATTAGGTTTTTTTTTAATAGAGTAAAATGAAAAAAGAAGAGAGAGCTTTTTAAGAAAATAGAAATAAAAAGAATAAATATTTGGTCAAATATTTCTATTAAAAATTTGCTTTATTTTAATCCTAATTAAGAGAAATTTATGTTACCCTGTTAATAATGTTGTATACATTCAATTATGTCCTAATGAGAAAATTAAGCATATTAAAAACATTCAGATACTGACTTCTGAAATATAACTACCTCCCTCTTTTTTTTCTCTTTTCTCTCTTTTAAAAAACCCTAATCTCCATAGTTGGTTCGGGGCAATTATCAACCTTTTGGTTAATGGTAAGCCCCTAAAATTGTCCTTTTTAATTTTTTTGAATATGGCTAGAATAAAATTTTCTCCTCTCCCTACAGGAGAGTTGTTCTAACCATTCATTGGATTGGTTCTACCCATATATTGGGTTTTGACGTCTCTCTTCGTGAGAGCTTAGAGTTATGAAGTTTGGGTGTAATTGATTGTTGGTAGAGATTAATGCGATAATGCAACAGACACCAAAATTGCAATTACCATCAATTACATCAAATTCAATTCTATCTCAAGACTACAACATATTAAAGACCCCCTCGTAGAAAGTTGTGTCAAACAGCGATGTAAAAGAGAATATTCAGAATTGTCGTCATATTTCATATTCAACAATCGTAGTTTTGTTAAATTTGATTTATCTTTGATTAAAATTGTTATGTATTTGCTAATTTTTGTCTTCTAAGTAGATGTCGTTTGACTGATCTTTTAATAAATCAGATGTTTAAAAAAATATTCAGATGCTCTAAACCCTTTTTTTTGAAAGAAAGGGTAGGCTAGGCATTCATAGATGAAAAATCAGAATACAAAACGTCCCCTAACCACACCGGGGCCTTTTTTTTAAAAAAAAGACTACATATTCTCTACCATTACATATGTTCGGATACACGATATATGTCTTTGAAAAAAAGCCGAAATAAATGACAATTTTGAAAAATGAATTTACATATCTTATACAACAACCTCTATACTTTTGTTTGAGATCATAAGTATTTCTACTCGAGCACTCACTTGAACACGTACCACCAATAAGCAGGGCCGACCCTAGATATTTTAGGACCTTGGGCGAAATAGCACATTCGGATTTTTTTTCTTTGCAATTTATAACCTATAAAATCTTCTACAACCATTAATTTTACTTTTTTGACATGGGGCCCTGGGCGAAATAGCACATTCGGGCCCTTTTCCTTTGCAATTTATAACCTATAAAATCTTCTACAATCATTAATTTTACTTTTTTGATATGGGGCCCTGGGCAACAGCCTCTCTTGCCCACCCTTAGGGCCGGCCCTGCCAACAAGCATAGTAGAGCAAATGAAGTTATACTTAGATCAATTACTATAATTGTAAATAATTGAAAAATTACACTAAAAATATATAAAAACAAATTTGAAAAAAAAAACTATAAAACAAAATAAAGAAATACATAAACGAAATATATGATTTATTTAAAATGCTTGCGAAGTCGAAAATTATAGCATTTATTTTCATTAATAGTCACAAGAGAATTATCTAAAATTTCTTCATGTTGATCAAGTATTGGTGGGATATAGTCAGGATCTTCAGCAATGCTTAAATCTTCTTCAGGCAAATCCATTTCTACCCATGAAATCCAATCAATATCACTATCATTTTCCCAATCATCTTCCAATGAAAAATCTTTATTTACTTTTTGAATGTTATTTACTTTTTCTATCAAACTTGCTAACATATTGTGATTTAGTGCTTCATAATCCCTGCCAAAACCCAATTGTTAGTACTTGGTAATAACTACACTATAATCTTTATTAAAACATCTCATATATTTTAACAGCCCGTTTGGTTGTTGGTGCAGAACGATGGTCGTCATCATCATCATCCTACCCAGTGTATCCCGTGTATAGAAAACTATGAATAGGGTCTGGAGAGGGAAGGACGGCGGCAACTCATACCCATACAGAAGAGCGCAACCAAAATGAGTCCCCCGACTTGAGGAAGATAAAGAAATAATTTATAATGTAAATTTTGATGAAATGTAACATGGTAATTAAAATTTTTATCATAAAGGTTTCTTTAAAAAGATTTTTTAATCGCTATTTTCTTTCATCACCTAATACCACATTTTCATATAGTAATGCATTGAAATGAATTTTATAAAGTAAATGGGGTTGGAAGAGAACAAACATGACATATTAACTTGTTATGAGATTTTGCGACAAAAATTATCCTGGTTTCCCATTATCATTTCCACCATTTAATATACAAAAATTGATGTGTCATAACAAGCCGACATCATATGCAATTTTACATACAAAAGCGTATATGATTTTAGAAGTCAAATTACTTTAGTCCATTACTATTTAAAACCCTTTGCAAGTAGACATAGTGGCATAAGTAATAAAAAAAGACCAAACAATTCGATATTTATCCGAGCTTGTAATCGAATCCGATTTGATCCGACTTTTACATGAATTCAAAATTATATAAAGATCAATGTAAACACAAACCCGATTTTAAACCGACCCAAAACAATTAACCCAAATGAACAACTCTAAGTAGGGGTTATTTTAGATGTAGATATAGATTATAGATATATACCTGTAAGTGATGAATGAGTACAAAAGTTGGATGAGAGCATAACCACAAAGAAGTGATTTAACTATAGTTCTTAATTGAGTTTTTTGTTCAATCTCAATACTAGAAAACTGTAATATTCCACACTCTAGTGCAAATGCAATGCATAGCCCTACAAAATATAGAAAATATTAGGTTAAATAAGGCATTACTATTTTTTAAATCAAGCTTAAAAATTGATATTAATAATCCAATCATTTTCTATTTGTTGTGAATAATCTTACTTTTGGATTATATTATAATAATCAAACATTTATCATACATTTGCCCACAACATACCATATTATTAATAATAAGTAATAATAGGATATATTGCCAACAAACTAAGACAAAGGAAGAATTATTCACAACGAACTACGGGCAAATATTGAATTATTAGAAAATAATTTAAAGTTGAGATTATTCACATCGGACGAGTAAAAAGTTGGATTATTAATGTCAATTTTACCGTTCTTTATTCGGGGTATGTAAGAAGTGCATACCTATGTAAAGACTACATCTCACAGAGTAAGTTTGCTTTGTGCTAGTGAACATGTAAATGATCACAATTAAGAGTGAGTAGATAAAAATAGCCTTAACTAGCCTTGACTCAAGTAGCATGGCATTGTGCAAGGCAAAGAGCTTATCAATTGCCTTAAACATATTTGCTTGTTTCGACTCGAAAGCTTCCTACAAATTCAAGTTAAACAAAATCAACAACATTTCGATAGAAGTTATAACGATATTTTATTATTACAATGTTAAACACCCACGAAACATAGTGCTCGCATCGACGTTGATATAAGGTTTTCAGAAAACCAAGGTGTAAAGAACCGTGTGTTGGCCTGATATTGGGTGTTATTTGCCTTAATGGGCAAATCTTAGGCGATCACCAAATCGTAGCCAAAACATACATTTAATGGCAACGGGTTGGTGACAACTCAAGTCGCCGCCTTTTACAAAAAGTACAGACGACGGCCTTAGCATAAGATGACCATTGCCAGACGAGATAGAACAGTCGCCAATGTCATCCTTTTTTTAGCGTCCAATTCTTTAGCATTGACCCAGAAGGCCGTCGCTCGAGCGATCTAGTTTTTAAATGGCAAGGCCATGTGCCATCACTTTTCTTATTTTTTAGTAGTGATTTCCATAATCGCAACCGTTATACATTTTACTTTTTGATTGAATATATGCGACTTTATCCTTGTCAAAGAAAGAGGTTATTTCAAACTGATACTTAATTAATGAATATGTTTCTTTACTTCATGTTTCAGTTAAAAAGTGCATAAAAATTAACCTGAGCTTCCAACATTGATTTTGAATTGATAGCCAAAAGATTGTGAGCCTGCAGTAGCTGCTTCTGCTGCTCCTGAAGCTCTTGGTGTTGTCCATGTGCAAATCCTACTATTTCTTGTAAACTAACCCTGAAAAATATGAACCAGAATTGCCCAATCATCAACAAGTTACACCAGGCTCTGATCCCAAACTAAAACATTAGATGGTTGTTAATTGTTGTCATGTGCATTTTTTGTTTATGTTAAGTTGCAGATGATATCTGATCCATTTCATTCCATTACCCCCAATGCATTTAATTGGCTCTCACCGAAAGTTGGGTTTGGGAGGATCAGGTGTACGCAATCTTACCCTTGTGAATGATAAAACTAACAACTTCATCTGCAATAAGGATTGCATATGACTAATTGAGCTGTTTTACTTTATTCCATCAATAAAATATACTAATGACGAACCACGTGCCACGCTGTCATTAAAAAAATTTTCGCGTTTTTTCTATTATTAACAGAGAAACTTTTATATTTGACTTGATATTTAGGGAAACAATTAACTAATTAAAAAAGTAATATTTATTGTTTGACTATAACTATGTAGAAGATGATGTATTGAAATACTATATTTACTTATATAAACCGAAAAAATAATATACATTTAATCTTTATTTTAACTTAGGTTAAATCATCATCAAGATAATATAGGCTAACTAATTGGCTATTTTTTTTGAACTAAATCCTCCCACCTATGTTTTCAAAAAAAAAAAAAAAAAAAAAAAAAAAAAAAAAAAAAAAAAACTCCCACCTATCTATCATAGCTGACTTTTTAAATTTCATTTGTCTCGATCATCAGTACTTACTTTGAGTATATGTTTAAATAAATTATTTATTCACTCTGATAAAGATAATCACATAATAAATAAATTAAGTTTATGTAAATATTTATAGCATTCATATTTTACACGAGAGTTTAACCGGTTATAATCTGAAACCAAAGAACTATAAATCTTTGGCCCCATCGAAATAATGGACATTACATATGGTATCTAATACCAATGTTTAATCGCAATTATCTATTATCACTAACAAAGTTAAGTTGTATACATCTGATCCCAAATCCAGCATAAATGACATTGAAATAATTAAATATTGTTGCAAATGATGTTCAATAAGCAACAATCTATTTGCTATCACAAACACATACTCGCTCTCCCTCCAATCCTATTTACTTATCTTATTTGAATTGGCCATGCAAATTAAGGGCAATTGGAGGACCACTAAAAAGTGGGTAGTTTGAGATATTTTAAATCAACATATTAATTGTTAAGGTGGTAGTTGAGGTGTTTTAACTTTTAAGTAATGCAAGTGGAGGTATTTTGGTCATTACTTATATAAACATAGGGTATTTATGTAAAAAAATCCATGTCAAAAAAGAAACATGACAACTAAGGTGACTTTACCCAATAAAGAAACAGAAGTAAATAGAATTTGAGGGAGTATCAAGTTGTATACAAACGATCCCCAAACTCCGCTTAATTAAATGACATTGGAATAACGAAATGTTGTATATATACACTTCCTCTGGACTTTATTAGTTGCTACAGTTCCTGAAGCAACCACTGTTCACCCATTGATCTTATTTGATATATATTTCTCTATAATGTAAAACATTGTTAAGTGGGATCTTGTTTGATTCGTCCTAATTTGTATTTTCTTAATATAACTTTTTAAAATTTTTTATCATTTGAAATTATAGATATTAAAGATGAAAATCGTGCATTGAATAGCGTGAAAAACTGAGACGTAACAACTAATTAAAAACCAGAGGAATTACATCATACCTGCTTTCTTCAAGAGCTTCAGATTGAAAGTTAGTAAGAGATTGAAGACCCTTAAGAGCCTCAGATTGCCCATCAAGAAGTTGATGTTGCTTCTCAACAGTAATTCCAGCCATATCAGCAATACCATCAGTTTTCCCTTCAAGATTTTCCAACTTTTTAGATAATCCTTCTCCAACCCTAATTACTTCCTTTTCAATTTCCCCTGTTTTCTTCAATAAAACTTCAATTTCTTCTCTTAGATTACTAGAAGATTCTAGAATATGTGCGAAACTTTCTTCCATTTTCTCCTTCATTAAACCTTGTCCTTCCAATAACTCCATTTGAGACATCGCGATCCCCTTGGCTTGCTCATTAAGCTCTTTTGAATGCTTCGTTACAATCCCTAAATCGCCCAACAAGTTCTTGAGATTTTCGCCCAATTTCTGGGATTGTTCATCGATTGATACGATTGATTCTTGTATTTGATTTGAGTTTTGAACAAGATTTTCTGATTTTTCTTCGATCGTTTCTAGTTTTTCTTGTGTTGATAATGATGAGGTTTTTAGGTCATTCACTAAACTCTCTACTTGAAGCTTAAATGCCTTGGACCTGTCACACAAAAAGGGAAAACATTCCCTCTATTAGATTTCATATAAATTAGAGGAGTTCATTCGCATGTATTTTGGTTCGGTTTAAAATTGGGTTTTGTGTTCACATTGGTTTTTACATAATTGTAGATCCATTGTTATGTCGGGTCAAATCGGATTCGGTTTTAAAGTCGGGTGTCTATCGGGACATCGGGTCCGTTTTAAACACCTCTAATATAAATATACATGTATATACAAGTACTACCCATCTTGGACGAGAATATGTCAGTATGAGACGAACCTATATAATTAGTATGTTTTTCTAATTGATTAATTTAAAATTCTAAATGGTCACTTCAACTCACTAAACATACATTAGTTAGCCCAATAAGATCTCACTATAAGACGGTTTCATTTAAAACTTGTGACGTGTAATTGTGTATATACTTATAGCTACAAAAAATTAACTTACCATTTGGTTATTGGTACTTAATGAAGGCAATGAGAATAATTGATAATGTAAACTTTCATCATACTTCCTCTGGATTTTATTAGTTGCTACAGATAGTGACATTTCACATCTTGTGAGGAGAAATGTCACTATTTGTAGCAACTAATAAATATCAGAGGAAGTTATGTACCATATCGTCATTTCCTTGGTAATGAAATGTTGATTATGAAAAAGTTTTTTATTTCCGATGTTTACATACCATGTCATTTTAGGTATTCTCTACACAAGCATAGGTTGTGATTACTTTATACATGAAAGCGACCAATACAAACCGATACACATACTACATTTCTTATTGGTACAATATTTCTTCCATAAAACTCTTAGATAATTAAAAAAAGTTTAAAGAGATTGAGAAAATACTTAGAAACAACAAAAGATAACAATAACAATAACTACAACAATACCCCAAATCTATAATTACCAGTATCGATCAACCACATAAACGAAAAAAAAGCTTATCACATGAGATTAATTTTGGTTATTTCTTGTGATTACTTTAAACATGGAAGCTAGCAATGACAATAGCAATACATACTACTTCATTTTTTATCGGTACAACATATTATTCATAAAACTTACGTAAGAAACAAAATGTTTAAAGAAATTGAGGAAATATTTAGAAATAACAAAAGATAACAATAAGAACAACAATAATACCATAAATCTCTCTTTATCGATATCGATCTAACAATAAGAATAACAACAACAATAATACCCTAAACCCCTATTTACCGATATTGATCAACCACATAAACAATCAACACAGGAGATTATTTTTAGTTATTCTCTATAATAGCAAAGGTTGTGATTACTTTAAACATGGAAGCAAGAAGTACAAACAGTTACACATGATACTTCATTTCTTATCGGTAAAGCATTTCTTTCATAAAACTCTTACATAGAAAAAAAAGTTTGAAAAGATCGATAAAGTACTTAGAAATAAAAAAACGACAACAATAACGACATCAACTATACCCTAAATCTCTATTTACCAGTATCAATCAACCACATAAACAAAAACAAATCAATTCAAGTTTGAAAGATAACAATAAGAACAACAACAACAATACCCTAAATCTCTATTTACAAATATCGATCAAACGTCAAGGATAACAACAACAACAACAACAACAACAAAAACAACAACGATACCATAAATCTCTAATTTCCATTATCACTCAAACAATAGAATAACAACAACTAACAATACCCTAAATCTCTGTTTACAGGTATCGATCAAACATCAAGAATAACAACAACAACAACAACAATACCATAAAACTCTATTTACCGATATCAATCAAACAATAGAATAACAACAACTAACATTACCCTAAATCTCTGTTTACAGATATCGATCAAACACCAAGAATAACAACAACAATACCATAAAACTCTATTTATCGATATCCATCAAACAATAAAATAACAATAACTAACAATACCCTAAATCTATGTTTACATATTGATCAAACACCAAGAACAACAACAACAATACCATAAAACTCTATTAATCGATATCAATCAAATAACAGAATAACAACAACTAACAATACCCTAAATCTCTGTTTACAGATATCGATCAAACATCAAGAATAACAACAACAATACCATAAAACTCTATTTACCGATATCAATCAAACAACTGAGTAACAACAGCTAACAATACCCTAAATCTCTATTTACCGATATCGATCAACGAGATAAACGAAAACAAATCAATGTAAGTTTGAAAGATAACAATAGAATAACAACTAACAATACCCTAAATCTCTGTCTACAGATGTCGATCAAACATCAAGAATAACAACAACAACAACAATACCCTAAATCTCTATTTACCGATATCAATCAAACAACTGAATAACAACAACTAAAAATACATTTACCGATATCGATCAACCAGATAAACGAATGTAAGTTTTAAAGAAAACTTAACTGTAATTGATGGCAAATAGTGTTGGTTTGAAGATAAAACTCCAAATAAACCTTATGTTCATCATTATTCAATTTTCTAAGACAATCAACCATAAAACTCCATTGATGACAAAAAGGAAAAGAATTTCTTCCTGAATCCATTTGAAAACAATCACTAAGTAACCAAGCAAGCCTACTTCTTTTTTCTTCATCACCAAATATTTGTGAACATGATGAAAATAATTTCTTATATGCATTAAACCAACATGGATTTAATCCTTCTAATTTTTTTCTTGCATTTTCAACTATTTCTATTGCATTTGGATCATCCAAACCTTCCATTGAAAATTCTGATACCAAATTATTATTATCCATTTTATTATTATTATTATTAATATTATTCTTCCATGAAGATTTCTTGGAAGATGATCCTCCAAACCATGATCCCCATGAATGTATTTTTGGTGATATTAGAAGGATAATTAGTGGAATAATTAATAACTTGATAATATTATTTTCCATCTTCAATTTCAATGACCATGAAAAATTTTTGATCCTGTGTAGGGAAAAACATAATTAGTATTAATTAATTAGTTAATATCAAAGTTAATACACATTTATTTTTTATGTATATACAATCCATAAAAAATCATTATTAAGTGCATTGTTACTATATAAATGTTATAATTACATTTACATGTTCTCATATGATTTATATGCATTTGTTTTGTTTAATGTAACTTATTTGTCCCATAGAATTTGTAACATATAAAAGTAAAAAAATTGTTTAATGTAAATGTTATAATTACGTGTTTGAAATACCAAATTAAAGACCCAAATATAATATATAAAAGTAAAAAAATTGTTGATGAATATTGTAAATAAAACATGAGTATATAATAATAAGCCATGAATTATAGCAAACATTAAACAATCTTAAAGTTGGATAAGTGATATTGTTATTATTGTTATGATTTTCTTATATTTAAATACTCAAATTTCTCTTTTAAAATAAGTAATTAGTTTTGAAATTGTCATATTGGGTCAAAATTTAAGTAAATTAAAAAGGAAAATTCTCATGAAATAAAGGTAATTCTGAAATTTTGGATTTTACACGTATTAACCAAAATTCTCGTGAAATAAAGGTTAAAACTGATAGCATTTGAAATTTTGAGTCCCATAAATTGGCTTACGTACAACAGTCTTAAAACTTCGAAATTAACGTTTACTAAACTTTTATGTGCAAAAGGTCACGGTGAAACAATTACGTAAACCTCAAGGAACCATATTGATATTTTAAAAGTTTTGATTACCACGTAAAAACCCAAAACATCAAGGTTACACCAATTACTAATTAGATAAGGCAAAATCAAAGAACAAAAGCAATACAAATCATATTTCGCTCAAGTTTTATATCAAAATTCAAAATCATCAAAAACTGTTAAAAGATCAAACTTAAAAGAATACAATAAAATTAAAATAAAAACTGTGATAAAAAAAAAAGTTAGTACAACATACCACTATAATGTTTTCATATTAATCTTTTTAGATTAATCTTCTAACACTCCCTTTTTTTTTGTTGGTGTTGTATTTAATAATTAGACATAAATAAAAAAAATTTGTGTGACTAATATAATTTAGAAAATGTATGATAAAAATGATTGAAATTCGAAAAGATGGTCGTTGTTTGGAGAATTTGTGAAAAGGCATAAAGTCGGTTGGTGGGAGGAGTATAATAAAACAATGGCGGTTTATTTAATTATAATTTGCACTTAATTGTTTGTTTGCAAACCATTCTCACTCATTCAATCATGTGTCTTTTCAAATTTATTGGATTAAATCTAATGCGTCTCTTAGACAGATAATTTTTTGCAATAATTTACATGATTCAAATTTTAATTATTATAGGATATGCTGAGAAAAAAAATGTATATTTCATCATAATCGATTTAAGACTGTCCTTGAAACAATAGATGTTGCGTGAGAAAGTCTCACGATGAGACGTAATACAAACCTGGGTTTAATAGCCATTAGCCCAGTTAGTACAATTATTAGCATATATACACTTGTTAATTTTGAGATCGTCTCATCGAGAGACAGTCTGTCACAAGAGTAAATACTCTTGAAAAGGTTGAGTTTTGTATTAGTTAGAGACTTGTAAATATAAGTTTTGTAATAAAGGGGTTCATGGGCGAGCTTGGGTAGGTAGCGAACTAGGTAGTACCTAAAAAATCTACCCGCAGGCTCAAATATTCAAAAGCCCGCCCGCATTTGTGGGCATATTTTTTTGTTGCTACCCGCCCATTTTTAAAACGGGCGGTACCCGCGGGTAGGCAGGTATTTATTATATAAAAATGAAAAATATAACACAAATCATAAAATTAAGTTTTAATAACAATTAAAATATAATACATTATTGTCCAAATCATACTCACGATATTCAAAACGTCTCAAAATACTCAAATTACTTGAATATTAACATTATGTTGGATAATCCAACAAAAACATTCCATCATCGATTTATTTTACTACGGAGTACGAAGTCAGACATATACCTATTCAATCATAATAAATTAAAAACATTATTAAAATAACTATGGACTCTAATTACTAAAGTTGTATATGTATAGTAGACTAGTAGTTTTAGACTAAACTACTTGTTGCATAACAACAGATTTAATTATATAATAATTAATATATTAAACTTAACGGGCGGGCAGGTATACCTGCAGGTATTTTTTTGGCAAAACTTGTACCAAAAATAAAATTGGTAACAATCTACAAAATAAATTAGAGAAACAAGAGAGCAAAACTAACCACTTTTACTTGAATTTGATAATAAGATGTCAAATGTGTATATTTTTATAATGACAAAAAATGTAAATTATACTGATGATTTATTAAATGCATCGTTCTTTTCATGGTAAAATTCTCAATCTTAAACTTCTTTTTTTTTCAAATCTTTTATACACCACCTAATTTCAATTTTCCAAAAATTTAAAAATGATAATAAACTTCATTAAAAATATAATAATTATAATTTAAGAAACAAAATCACAAATCTTATTAAGTAAATATTCTAAAGTATACCACATTAAAATTATGTCCGGATAAAAACCACGAGGAATTAGAGGACAAAAGAGGTAGACAGAAGGATTACAAATCCTTCATTGGGATCCTACGAAAAGGAAAGGAAATGACGAGAATGAAACAGAACTAATTTTTCCAATATTAGAAAAATTTAAAAGGAAAACACATCAATCTTTCATCTTTATTTCATTGAAAATTTTCATTATCATATTTACCATTACGATAACTAAATAGATCGCTCACGTAGATTAGGAAAATTAGAGTTCACGGGTAGTAATGTTAAATGGGGCGGATAAGAGTTTGATAGAGATAACTTCTTAACAGAACGAGCCAAGTCGGATCAAACAAAAAACATATCAAGCCATCCGCCTACGATAAGCTCTTAGAACTTAGAAGAATAAAAGTAGCAGAGAAAAGCAAAACGACTAAATAAAGACGGAAAACCAGCACATCAGCTAGTAAGGAGCCAAGCATACAAGAGGCAACACCACACAGATTAGCTAGCAGCGACCCAAGCATAGCAAGACGCAACACCACTCAAATCTACAACAATCCAAATCGAGCTCCACGAGGTTGTCAAAAAACATGACTATCTTATCACGAGTCCATACACTATTAACAAATTTTTGTATCAATGAAAAATACGCAATTCGCAACCAATTCTATTGACATCACCTTGTGAAACATCGACGATTTATAAAGACCTTGAAAAAATAGGTCAGTGTAGTACAACCTCACAGTATTCGATCAGAGATAGTTACATTTCTCGTGCTATTGGTAATATTTCATTATTTCGTTAGAAATGTAAATTTTTTATTTTTAATTTTCCCACTGCAGAGTGAAAATTCAGACTTTATAACATCTCCTTCAGAAATTTTCTTTTCAAAAGAATTAAGGATTGCATAATGAAAATTTTAAAATAAAAGGAGGAAATCTACCTACTCAAAAACACCTCTCGCCTCTCGGGACAAGCTCAGCACCAGAGGAGCAATAAACAAGTATCAAAATGGAGAGAGCTATATATTGTTGCATGCACATCCTAGATAAGGGCAGTTATACCAAATTGTTGCATCTCTCTCAGCTTCCACATTGAGTAAATGACATCTTCATTGATTTCGTCTGGCTCAACTTGTTGCATAGCCCATGCGTAATATACAGTTTGTATTGTGTCCTGCTCGCAATACCAACAAGAGCACATAAATCATTGAAGATCCAGATCTATGCAGTAGTTAAACAACTTAAAAAAAGGATAGTGTAGTAAACCATTAAATTTCATTATCCGGTACTTTATAAAGTTAGACTTCAGACCCAAACTTGATGGGTTATGAAAAAGAAATGCATGTCACGTAAGTTAGTCCAAGATATGTACGAGAACGTACAAACTAGTGCTAGCACATGTTAAGGAGGGAGTGAAGATTTTCCAATCACAATGGTCTGAATTAATGTTTCTTATTATAGTTGATTTTTGTAAACGGTGGTCCTAAACGAGAGACGACCTTCTAGGAAAAAGTTTCATGGTGTATTTTGTTGGTGATGACATAGTTTAATAGGCAAAACTTTAGATGGGGGCAATGTTGGGCTAGAGATGTGTAGGGAGACATATTCTCTACGATTTATTTACATATGTTCGAATACACGTTATATGTCCACCTATAAAAAAGAAGCCGAAATAAATGACAACTGAAGTCAGAGCTCAATCCATTTTCCCAAGTTTTAAAAAAAGACTCGGTAACAGTTCTGAAGTTTTTATATACTTATTTCTTTTTATATTACTTGTAATATTTTAGATAATGACACTTTTTATTTATTACTTTTTATTTGTGAGTATATTTTAAATCATAGGGTAAAATATAGTTAACTGAAATCGTATTTGATTCGTCTTATTGTAAAGACTATTAATATTAAATTTTTATTAATTTTTATTATACACAATTAGAAATATTTAGTTTAGAATTAGTGCATTAGACTGCGTGAAAAAGTAAACATTGTAAGTAAATTGAAACGGTCTTCGTCCTCTGTACTTTTGTTTAAGCATTCACTTGAACACGTGCTATCAATAAGCATAGTAGAACACAAATTCTTGCTATAAACCGTCTATAGCATAGACGAGTAAATATGGGCCAACCCATTTATTAAATGAGTAACTGAATGGTCATGTCAGCCATTGGGTTGGGCTATTGAGAGAGCCGTCTATGCCATAGACGGTCTCTCAGGAGACTTTCTAGAATGAATTTATACTTAGATCAATTACTAACATTTTTGAAAAAAATAGAAAAATAAACTAAAGAAATACATAAACAAAAAATATGATTTATTTAAAATGCTTGCGAATTCCTTTGTAAATTGTAAAAGTAATTACAATTTTAAAAAGTCCCTTCTCTCTCTAGGGTTAGGGTTTCCTCTAGTTGTATGCTAGTTGTCTACTCCTTTAGGGAGTTTTTCCGGCGCTCCATTGCCGGCGGTGACTGTCTTTTCTTTTCTTCTCTTCTCTATCTATATCTCTCTTCTCTCTTCTTCTCTCTCCCTCTCTCTCTCTTTTCTTTCTATTATGGATTCACACACTGTGAGTCCTTCTGTACAATTTCTGGTTACGAACGAGGAATATCATAGTGGTTCTGAAGAAAGGACCACAGGGGAACAGCATGTAGACACTGTTGAGGATTGTAATGCTGGTAGCGATTCTCCTGAAAAACCGAAGGAGACCCCTACAGCAACTGATAACGAGGAAGTTTGTGAATGGGCTGAGGATGGTGATGATGAGGAGGAAGACCGTATTGCTCTCGGTCTTGTGGGTAAATTGTGGTCGGAGAGAACTCTTAATCCTACTGCTTTTATCACCACTATTAAGAATGTGTGGGTGCTACAACACGGGGTGGACATAAATATGATTGGAAGGAATCTCTTCCAATTTCAATTCTATCATTGGAGAGATAAGGAGAAAGTGTTGAATGGGCAGCCATGGCATTTCGATAAGGTCGCTTTATTATTAACTGACATGGTTACGGCGCAGCAACCGTCAGATCTACAATTCTATTCCCTCCCAATATGGGCTAGGGTTTACAATGTCCCTTTCCGAGGAAGATACAATGAAAATAATGCACGAATACTCGGAGAAAAGATTGGCGAATTCATTACAGTTGATAAGACCGAAAGTTTGGGCATTGAAAAGTCTCTTCGCATACGGATTCGAATGGATGTGAGACAACCTTTGAAAAAACAAGTAACTCTCAAAATGAAAAATGGGGATCTTTGCTCTTGCCCGGTTAAGTATGAAAAGCTTCCGTTGATTTGCTTTTTCTGTGGAAGAATGGGTCATGGAACGAACGAGTGTAGAGAGGCTTTTGGGGAGTCTTCGCCTGTCAAGAACTTCGGACCATGGATTAAGGCTTCACCATGGCGCCCTGTAAAGACGACGGATGATTCTGTGGAGAGTACTAAACCGAAATCTTGTGGGAAGAAACTTTTCTTCACCAAGAAGCAACAAAAATCGGAAACCCTAGAGGTACCCTCTTCTAATATTCATGTTGTTACTTCTCTCCTAAATAATGTGGTCATAGATAATGATGGGAAGGGATGTAAAAAGGATGCACAGAAAATGAGGGCTTTGTCGCCTAGTGTGGACCCTAGTGTGCTGACGGCTGCTGGGGACAAAGAACATAATAATTTTGCTATTGAAGTGGGGGGTCTGGGAAATGACAACAATGAGGCCACATGTCAGGATATTGAGCCAAGTGTCAACCTTGAGAAAAGCTTTATAGATGAGGTCCCACCTACTTCTCATAGTACACCCTCTGTTAAAACCACTTCTTCCACGAAAAAACGAGTTCAGAAGTGGAAAAAGTTGGCTAGAGGTACTCACAGTGATAATTCTTCTGTTTCTTTGGTGTCTGTTGGGGAAAAAAGATCGAATTTGGGTTTTTGTGATGATGAGACCATGGAAGATGTGGAGGAACGGGGTAATTTCAAGAAAAGAGTGGTTCCTATGGAAGTTGAAGCGAGCCAGGAGAACAATGCTGAAAACGTGGCGAGCCCCACGAGATGGGCTCTCGGTTGTCAATGATTGCAGCTATTTTCTGGAATTGTCGAGGGCTCGGGAGTCCCTCGTCAATTAATGCGCTCCAATCCTTGGTGCGTAGATACTCCCCTAGTGTTCTCTTCCTTAGCGAAACGAAGAGCACTACCCGTGAGATTCAACGTGTTAAAGAGAAATTAAAGTTTGATAAATGTGTTTGTGTGGAGGCGGAAGGCAGAGCTGGTGGGTTGGCTTTATTCTGGACGAATGAAATTGATTTACAGGTGGCTAGTATGAGCAGTCACTATATTGATAGCTGTATTCATGGAGCTAATGGTGCAGAATGGCGTTTGACGGGAATCTACGGCTGGAGTGAAGTTGGTCAGAAGTATAGAACGTGGGAGATGATTGAAGCGTTGGGTCAGACGAATAATTTGCCGTGGGTCCTTGGTGGTGACTTTAACGAAGTTCTTCTTGAATCTGAGAAGCGTGGAGGTATGGCTTGCGATTTTAATAATATTACTGCTTTTAGAGATTGTCTTGATGCAGTGGGTCTTAGAGATCTTGATAATGTGGGCTATCCTTTTACTTGGCGTAACAACCGAGTTAATGATTTAATTGAAGAGAGGCTGGACCGTTTTGTTAGTAGTGGTAGTTGGAGAACTCGTTTCCCTTTTGCTATGTCTGAAAATGTAACGTGGGATGGTTCAGACCATATCCCCATCATGTTGCTGCTTAAGGGGAGTTTGGAGATAGATGGTCAAGACAATTCTGATATTCCAAAACCGTTCAGATTTGAAGCTCGCTGGCTTGATCACAGTGAGTTTGACTCTTGTATTCGTAATTGTTGGGCTACGGCAAAGTGCAATCAGCTGGGGCAGTGGGACCGTATGGTAGAGGAGTGTGGTTCTACACTTAAAAATTGGCATAAAGAGGTTTACAGTGTTTCCCAGAACAGGATAGGATGGCTCTTAAAACGTCTCAAACAGGTTCAGAAAATGCATCCTAGTCCAGCGGTTGTGGAAGAGTACAGAGGTGTTGAACGGGAGCTTAGAATGTTGAGAAAGCAACAGGAAACGGCTGCTTGGCAACGATGCCGTCCTTTTGTCCTCCGAAATGGGGATAAAAATACGTCCTATTTCCATGTTAAGGCGTCCAGTAGAAAAAGAAGAAATAGGCTCAAAGGCTTGGAGGATGCACAGGGAGTTCTTCAAAGAAGTAGAGAAGGTATGAAAGCAGTGGTTTATGAGTATTTTTCTGATATGTTTGCTTCTTCTCGTCCAGAGATATCGGTGGACGACTTGGATTTTATTGATCACAGAGTTTCTGAGGATATGAGTGCTATGTTGACACGCCCTTACACTCACGAGGACATCAAAGCAGCTCTTGCGGAGATGCATCCTTGTAAGTCTCCTGGGCCTGATGGGCTTCCTGCCCTCTTTTATAAAAAGTTCTGGGATTTAGTTGGTGATGATACTTGTCAGTTGGTTCTGGACTTCCTGAATAATGGTTATATGCCCCCTGATCTAAATAACACTAATGTTGCTCTTATTCCGAAAGTCAAGAACCCTTCTAAAATGAAGGACCTTAGACCGATTAGTTTGTGCAATGTCTCGTATAAAATTATTTCTAAGGTCCTTGCAAACAGACTCAAGCTTATTCTTCCGGATATTATTTCAGACAACCAGAGTGCTTTTGTTCCCGGGCGTTTGATCACAGACAACATCCTCCTATCTTCTGAAGTCTTTCATTCTATGCGGGGTAATCATGCAAAAAAGAGAGGATACATGGCCTTAAAGCTGGATATGAGTAAAGCTTATGATCGAATGGAGTGGGACTATGTAGCTTGTGTGTTGATTCGTATGGGGTTTCCTGCTAGCTGGATTGACCGTGTTATGAAGTGTGTCACTTCGGTGAAGTATTCTTTTATGGTCAATGGCGATTTTACTGAAGTTCTTATTCCCCACAGGGGCCTTCGTCAAGGTGACCCCATTTCCCCCTATCTGTTTCTTTTGTGTGCTGAAGGTCTAGGTAACTTGATTTCAAAGGCTCATCAAAGCAACCAGATTCATGGAGTTGCTATATGTCGCAATGCACCTGTCATTTCACATTTATTTTTTGCCGACGACAGTATTGTGTTTTCTCGGGCCAACGATCGTGAAGCTGAAGTGATTCTTGGAATTCTTAAAAAGTATGAGCTGATGTCTGGTCAACTGGTCAACTTAGACAAATGTGAAGTGTCTTTCAGTGGTAGTTTATCGGAGGAGATTCGAAGGAGGGTTAGTGCGGTTTTGGGTTTTAAAGAGGTCCAATGTCACGACAAGTATCTTGGTCTCCCTACTTTGTTTAAAAGATCGAAGAAAATTTCTTTTACGGGGATCAAGGATCGAATATGGAAGAAACTCCAGGGTTGGAAGGAAAAGCTTCTCTCGAAAGCTGGAAAGGAGGTTCTCATAAAATCCGTTGTTCAAGCTATTCCGTCGTATGCCATGAGCTGCTTCAAGCTCCCTACTACTTTTTGTGATGATGTGGAACGGATCATTCGTAACTTTTGGTGGGGCTCCTCTAATTCAAAAAGAGGCATCTCTTGGAAGTCGTGGAAGGTTTTATGTCGTCCGAAAAAAGAAGGTGGCATGGGTTTTAGAGATTTGAAAACATTTAATTTGTCTCTTCTAGCTAAACAACTCTGGAGAGTTCACTCCTACCCCAATTCGCTGTTAGCTAGATGTTTGAAGGCTCGTTACTTTCCTCGTACTACTATTTGGGAGTCTAAAGTGGGTTCTAATTCAAGCTATGCGTGGCGTAGCATGTGGAGTTCTCGTCCTACTCTTGAATTGGGCGTGAGATGGAAGATCAGGGATGGTAAATCGGTCAGTATATGGCACGACGCTTGGTTGGGTGGCTTAGGGACAGGCAAACTCATTACTCCTGTCAGGTTACTTGATGCAAAATCCACTGTGGATGTTCTTATGGATCCGATCTCTAAAACTTGGAGGAGAGACCTTATCACTGAGGTTCTCTTCCCAGTCGACGTGGACCGTGTTCTTCAGGTCCCTATTAGCTCTACGTCAGGTACGGATGAAAGAATATGGGCTGGCAGCAGTGATGGTAATTTTCGTGTCAGGGACGTGTATGCTTTGGCGCTAAATACCCAAAATGAGGACTCAGCTTCGAATGGGCATGATCCTACTTGGCAGCGTTTGTGGAACCTCCATATTCCTCCCAAAGCCAAATCGTTTTTATGGCGAGCGGCTTGGGACATTCTCCCTCATGGATCTAATCTTGATAAGAAGGGTGTTAAGGAGGCTGTGTTATGCAATCGATGTGGAGCTGTTGAAACTAATGCTCATGTACTATGGGAGTGTGATTGGTCCAAGGCTGTGTGGTTGCAAGGGAATAACAGTATTGATTTTCCCCAAGCTGGTATGACTTTTCGTGAGTGGCTGGCTTCATCTTTCCTGCACAAATCTCAGCATGAAGTGGAGTTGATGGGAATGGTAGCCTGGCAGGTTTGGTGTGCGCGTAACGATCTCATTTTTGAGAAGATCTCCCTGCCCTCTGAAGTGTGTTTCAAAAAGGCTTCTGATATGTTGGTTGAATATAGGAGAGCTACTGAAGGCTCTTTGAAGGCGAAGGAGTGTAGAAACAATGTGAGATGGTCTCCTCCGGATCCAAATTTCATCAAAATCAATGTGGATGCTTCGGTCAATGAAAAGGAGGACAGAATAGGTGTTGGGGTTGTTGCTCGTAATGAACATGGAGAGGTTTTAATGGCAGCTTCCAAGTCCTTTTGGCCTTTCATTTCGGTTGAGAGAGCTGAGATCGAAGCTCTCCAATGGTCGATTGAGCTTAGCAAGGAACACCAGTTTAGCAAGGTTGTTTTCGAAGGTGACTCTCAGAACATCATCAATGCTCTAAATCGTCTCAACACTCGAGGTTTCCATAGCCAGATTCTTATTGATAATATGATAGCTGCGTCTAGTGCTTTTGAGCAAGCCTCTTTTAACTTTTGTCTTAGAGAGGCTAATTTTGTAGCCCATAGGTTAGCTAAATGGGCATCTTCTAGTATCTGTTCAAGTGTATGGCTTAATGATGGTCCCCCGTGGATAGCGGACCTTGTACTTTCTGATATTCCTTATTAATATTAAAGCCTCGCTTTGAACCTCAAAAAAAAAAAAAATAAAATGCTTGCGAAGTCGAAAATTATAGCACTTATTTTCATTAATAGTCACAAGAGAATTTTGTAAAGTTTCTTCATGTTGATCAAGTATTGGTGGGATATAGTCAGGATCTTCAGCAATGCTTAAATCTTGTTCAGGCAAATCCATTTCTACCCATGAAATCCAATCAATATCACAATCATCTTCCCAATCATCTTCCAATGAAAAATCTTTATTTACATTTTGAATGTTATTTACTTTTTCTATCAAACTTGCTAACATATTGTGATTTAGTGCTTCATAATCCCTGCCAAAACCCAATTGTTAGTACTTGGTAATAACTACACTATAATGTTTATTAAAACATCTCATATATTTAACAGCCCTTTTGGTTGTTGGTACTAAAAGTAAAGGTAAAGGACCTTCTCGGTATCCAGTATAAGGCAGGATCCGAGTGGGGGTTTTTCTTTTTCTTGAAAGATGTGGACAAATCATACCCATACCCCCTAAGGAGTAAAGAGAGATGCGCGCAGTCAATAAAACCCCAAATTGATACCTGCACCTAGTAGGGATCGAACTCCTAACCTTGTGCTCCACATGTAGATGTTCTATCAATTAAGCCACAAGCGCTTTTGGTGTTTGGTTGTTGGTACTAAACGATGATAATAGAAATGATTTGTAATGTAAATTTTGATGAAATGTACCATGTTATTTCCATGGTAATTAAAATTTTTATCATAAAAGTTTCTTTAAAAAGATTTTTTAACCGTTATTTTACTTCTTCACCTAATATAACATTTTCATATAGTAATGCATTGAAATTAATTTTGTAAAGAAAATGAGGGTTGGGAGAGAACAAACATGACATATTAACTTGTAATGAGATTTTGCGACCAAAATTAAATTGGTTTCTCATTACCATTTCCACCATTTAATATACAAAAATTGTTGTGACATAACAAGCCAACATCATATGCAACTTTACATAGACGTAGTGGCATAAGTAATCAAAAAAGACCATACGATCCGATATTGATCCGATCTTATAATCGAACCCGACTTGGTCCAACTTTTAAATGAAAACAAAATTATATAAAGAAAAATGTGAACACAAACCCGATTTTAAACTGACCCAAACGAACAAACTCTAGGTAGTGGATTTTAGATGTAGATATAGATACATACCTATAAGTGATGAAAGAGTATAAAAGTTGGATTAGAGCATAACCACAAAGAAGTGATTTAATTATAGTTCTTAATTGAGTTTTTTGTTCAATCTCAATACTAGAAAAATGTAATATTCCACACTCTAGTGCAAATGCAATGCATAGCCCTACAAAATATAGAAAATATTAGGTTAAATAAGGAATTATTTTTTAAATCAAGCTTAAAAATTGATATTAATAATCCAATCATTTTCTATTTGTGGTGAATAATCTTATTTTTGGATTATATTCTAATAATCTGACATTTTTCATGCATTTGCCAACATACCATATTACTAATAATAAGTAATAATAGGATATATTGGCAACAAACTAAGACAAAGGAAGAATTATTCACGACGAACTACGGGCAAATATTGAATTATTAGAAAATAATTTAAAGGTGAGATTATTCACATCGGACGAGTAAAAAGTTGGATTATTAATGTCAATTTTACCGTTCTTTATTCGGGGTATGTAAGAAGTGCATACCTATGTAAAGACTACATCTCACAGAGTAAGTTTGCTTTGTGCTAGTGAACATGTAGATGATCACAATTAAGAGTGAGTAGATGAAAATAGCTTTAATAAGCCTTGACTCAAGTAGCATGGCATTGTGCAAGGCAAAGAGCTTATCAATTGCCTTAAACATATTTGCTTGTTTCGACTCGAAAGCTTCCTACAAATTCAAATTAAACAAAAATCGACATAATTAACAATATTTCATTATTCCAATGCTAGACTCCCACGAAACATAGTGCTAGCTTTTCAGAAAAACTAAGGTGTAAAAAACTTTGTTGGCCTGATATTGGGTGTTATTGGCCTTAATGACAAATCTTAGGCAACGAACAAATCGTAGCCAAAACATACATTTAATGGCAACGGGTTGGTGACAGCCCAAGTCGCCGCCTTTTAAACAGAAAACGGCCTTGGCGATGAGATCGATTTTTTTTAGCGTCCAATTTCGTTAGCATTGACCCAGAAGGCCGTTGCTCGAGCGATATAGTTTGTAAATGGCAAGACCATGTGCCATCACTTTTCTCATTTTTTAGTAGTGATTATCAATAATCGCAACCGTTGCACATTTTTCCGTTTGATTGAATATATGCTGCTTTACCCTTGTCAAATACTTAGTTAATGAATATGAATCTTTACTTCATGTTTCAGATGATAAGTGCATAAAAATTAACCTGAGCTTCCAACATTGATTTTGAATTAATAGCCAAAAGATTGTGAGCCTGCAGTAGCTGCTTCTGCTGCTCTTGAAGCTCTTGGTGTTGTCCATGTGCAAATCCTACTATTTCTTGTAAACTAACCCTGAAAAACATGCACGCAATCTTATCCTTGAAATGACAAAATTTGTTTCGTATATCGCAAACATTATCTAATACTTCAAACAAACAAGCACACATGATTTAAAATGATATCTAATACAAACGACATTGGAATAATGAAATGTGGTGCAAATGATATCTGATATAGATGTTTAATAGGCGACAATCTATTTGCTATCACTAACAAAGATAAGGCTGTATAGAAACCTCACTTAATGACATTGGGATAATAAAATGTTAATGCAGATGAATCTAATGCCAATAGTTAATAAGCAACAATGTATTTGCTATCACTAACAAAGATCAGTGTATGCAACCTTACCCTTATTAATTATAAAACTAACAAAAGAATTATTTCCAATTAACCCTAATAGCAAACGGCATGTGCAACTTCATCTAAATAAAAAGTGTATATAGTTTAATAAGCTATTTTTCATTAGTCCATTATAATCTGAAGAAAAAAAAAACAAGTGATTTTGGGAGAGACCGTCTTAGAATAAGACGACCCAATATTTCAGCCCATCGCGCTCCTTGTAAGCTTTCTCTCTTTTTTTCATTTTCTGGGCATTTTTCAATTTTAATACTTAAAGGTATCAATTTTGACCTTAAAGATATCAATTTCATTTTAGGTAGAAATTGATCAGTTTAACACCACAATTGATCACTTATATGTTCAAATTGAAATTTTACTTTAATTGATATGTTTAAGTACTACTTTACGTTGAAATTGATATCTTTAAGGTCAAAATTATGGTCTAAATTGAAAAATGGAATTCTGAAGCGAAATAGGCGCATGTGTAGAACACACGCCTGCAATGGGCCAGTCCAGTTGTGGCTTTGAATAAGACGGTCTTACGCAAGTTTTTGTGAAAAAAAAGCCAATCGAAGATTTTTTTTTATCACACAATCTATTTGTTATCGCTAACAAAAATAAGGTTGCATACATCCAATCCCAAACCCCGCTTACATTGGAATAACAAAATGTTGGTGCATATATATACATTATACCTGCTTTCTTCAAGAGCTTCAGATTGAAAGTGAGTAAGAGATTGAAGACCTTTAAGAGCCTCAGATTGCCCATCAAGAAGTTCATGTTGCTTCTCAACAGTAATTCCAGCCATTTCAGCAATACCATCAGTTTTCCCTTCAAGATTTTCCAACTTTTTAGATAATCCTTCTCCAACCCTAATTACTTCCTTTTCGATTTCCCCTGTTTTCTTCAATAAAACTTCTATTTCTTCTCTTAGATTACTAGAAGATTCTAGAATATGTGCGAAACTTTCTTCCATTTTCTTCTTCATTAAACCTTGGCCTTCCAATAACTCCATTTGAGACATCGCAATCCCCTTGGCTTGCTCATTAAGCTCTTTTGAATGCTTCGTTACAATCCCTAAATCGCCCAACAAGTTCTTGAGATTTTCGCCCAATTTCTGGGATTGTTCATCGATTGATATGATTGATTCTTGTATTTGATTTGAGTTTTGAACAAGATTTTCTGATTTTTCTTCGATCGTTTCTAGTTTTTCTTGTGTTGATAATGATGAGGTTTTTAGGTCATTCACTAAACTCTCTACTTGAAGCTTAAAAGCTTTGGACCTGTCACACATAAGGGGAAAACATGCACCATTTCCCTCTATTAAATTTTATATAAATATATACTTCCTTCGGATTTTATTAGTTGATACAGTTTCTGTAACAAATACTATTCACCAATTGATCTTATTTGATACTCCCTCTGTTCCTTTTTGTTTTTCCAACTTACTAAAACGGGTAGTTTCATAAGTTTTTCCACTTTAGAATACTTTTCATTTTTGAAAAGTTTTTATCACACTTTTACCCCTTAAAACCCAATTTTCTTACTTCACACTACTATTTAATTATTTTCTCTCTCATACTTCCAATACAATCATTACATTACATTACATTATTATTTAATCATTTTTTCTCAAATACTTCCAATAAAATCATTACTTCCCATTACTATATAATTAAAATAATACACACTACCACCAAAGATTTCATTTTTCTTAATCTTGATGAAAAACCCAAATAGGAACATCAAAAAGGAACGGAGTGAGAATATATTTCTCTATGTATAATGTAAAACACTCAAGATAATAATAACAAAAATACCCCAAATCTCTATTTACATGTATCCATCAACCCAAAAAAAAAAAAAAAAAAAAAATCAACATATGAGATTATATTTAGTTAATTTTTGTATTCTCTATATAAGCATAAGTTGTAATTACTTTGAACATGAAAGCAAGCAATACAAAAGATACACATACTACTTCATTTTTATCGGTACAACATTTATTTCATAAAACTCTTGCATAATAAAAAAAATTTTAAGAGATCAAGAAAATACTTAGATAACAAAAGATAACTAACAATAACTACAACATTACCCCAAATCTATAATTACCAGTATCAATCAACCACATAAACGAAAAAAAGACTAACACAGTACATGAGATTAATTTTGGTTAATTCTTTTGATTACTTTAAACATGGAAGCTAGCAATGACAATAGCAATACATACTACTTCATTTTTAATCGGTACAACTTTTTATTCATAAAACTCTTGCATAAGAAAAAAAAATTTAAGAAATTGAGGAAATATTTAGAAATAACAAAAGATAACAATAAGAACAACAATAATACCATAAATCTCTCTTTATCGATATCGATCTAACAATAAGAATAACAACAACAATAATACCCTAAACCCCTATTTACCGATATTGATCAACCACATAAATAATCAACACGGGAGATTATTTTTAGTTATTCTCTATAATACCAAAGGTTGTGATTACTTTAAACATGGAAGCAAGAAGTACAAACAGTTACACATGATACTTCATTTCTTATAGGTAAAATATTTCTTTCATAAAACTCTTACATAGAAAAAAAAAGTTTGAAAAGATCGAGAAAGTATTTAGAAATTAAAAAAACAACAACAATAACGACATCAACTATACCCTAAATCTCTATTTACCGGTATCAATCAACCACATAAACAAAAATAAATCAATGTAAGTTTGAAAGATAACAATAAGACAACAACAATACCCTAAATCTCTGTTTACAAATATCGATCAAACATAAAGAATAACAACAACAACAACAACAATACCATAAAACTCTATTTACCTATATCAATCAAACAACAGAATAACAATAACCAACAATACCCTAAATCTTTGTTTACAAATATCGATCAAACACCAAGAATAACAACAACAATACCCTAAATCTTTATTTACTGATATCAATCAAAGAATAGAATAACAACAACTAACAATTCCCTAAATCTCTGTTTACAGAATTCGATCAAACATCAAGAATAACAACAATAACAACAAAAATACCATAAAACTCTATTTATCAATATCAATCAAACAATAGAATAACAACAACTAACAATACCCTAATCTCTGTTTACAGATATCGATCAAACATTAAGATTAACAACAACAACAACAATACCCTAAATCTATATAAAGATATCGATCAAACATCAAGAATAACAACAACAACAATACCATAAAACTCTATTTACCGATATCAATCAAACAATAAAATAACAACAACTAACAATACCCTAAATCTTTGTTTACAAAATACGATCAAACATCAAGAATAACAACAACAACAACAACAATACCATAAAAACTCTATTTACCGATATCAATCAAACAACAGAATAATAACAACTAGCAATACCCTAAATCTCTGTTTACAGATATCGATCAAACATCAAGAATAACAACAACAACAACAACAACAACAACAACACCCTAAATCTCTATTTACCGATATCAATCAAACAACATAATAACAACAACTAACAATACCCTAAATCTCTATTTACCGATATCGATCAACCAGATAAACGAAAACAAATGAATGTAAGTTTGAAAGAAAACTTAACTGTAATTGATGGCAAATAGTGTTGGTTTGAAGATAAAACTCCAAATAAACCTTATGTTCATCATTATTCAATTTTCTAAGACAATCAACCATAAAACTCCATTGATGACAAAAAGGAAAAGAATTTCTTCCTGAATCCATTTGAAAACAATCACTAAGTAACCAAGCAAGCCTACTTCTTTTTTCTTCATCACCAAATATTTGTGAACATGATGAAAATAATTTCTTATATGCATTAAACCAACATGGATTTAATCCTTCTAATTTTTTTCTTGCATTTTCAACTAATTCTATTGCATTTGGATCATCCAAACCTTCCATTGAAAATTCTGATACCAAATTATTACTATCCATTTTATTATTAATATTATTATTCTTCTTGGAAGATGATCCTCCAAACCATGATCCCCATGAATGTATTTTTGGTGATATTAGAAGGATAATTAGTGGAATAATTAATAACTTTATAATATTATTTTCCATCTTCAATGACCATGAAAAAATTTTGATCCTGTGTAGGGAAAAATTAAATATAATTAGTATTAATTGATTTAAATCAAATTAGTTCATTATATATATTAATACACATTTATGTTCTATATATACAATAATACAATTCATAAAAGTATTATTAAGTGCATTGTTACTAAATAAATGTTAGAATTACATGCATGTGATCATATAATTTATAAGCATTTGTATTATTTAATGTACCTGTTTTGTTTCATTGAAGTTGTAACGTTTAAATTTGATGAAATTTTTCTTGAATAAGTTATATTCTTGCGCATAATTATTATTCATCTTAACTCTTAAATACGTACGTGTTTGAAATAGCAAATTAAAGACCCACATAACTTTTTTTTAAAAAAATGTTGATGAATATTGTAAATAAAAAACATGAGTATATATAATAATAAGCCATGAATTATAGCAAACATTAAATAATCTTAAATTTTGGATATGGGTATGAGTTGTCGTTGTCTCTCCCTCTCCAGACCCTGTTCTATAAACGGTATACACTGGGTATGGATGATGATGATGATGATTAAACAATTTTAAAGTTGGATAAGTGATATTGTTATTATTGTTATGATTTCTTATATTTAGATACTTGTATTTCACTTTAGAAATACTAAATAAACATATTACTTGTTAACAAATGTATTAAAGTAATTAGTGTTGAAATTGTCAAATTTTATCAAATTAATAATTAGATAAGGCATAATCAAAGAACAAAAGCAATACAAATCATATTTCCATAAAATTTTACATTATCAAAATCATCAAAAACTGTTAAAGATCAAAACTTACAAGAATACAATAAAATTATAATAAAAACCATCATAAAAAAAAAGTTAGTAAAACATACCACAATAAAACATGTCTATTAGTCCCCCAATCTTTTTAGATTAATCTTCTAAAATTGCCTTTTTTTGATGGTGTTGTATTTAATAATTTGACATAAATAAAAAAATTTGTGTGACTAATATAATTTAGAAAATGTATGATAAAAATGATTGAAATTCGAAAAGATGGTCGTTGTTTGGAGAATTTGTGAAAAGGCATAAAGTCGGTTGGTGGGAGGAGTATAATAAAACAATGGCGGTTTATTTAATTATAATTTGCACTTAATTGTTTGTTTGCAAACCATTGTCACTCAATCATGTGTCTTTTCAGAATCATCTACACTTTTGAAAGACCGTTTTTTAAGAAATAACCTCTATAAAACAAGCCACATTTTTATTTTCTCTTTGATTTATACTCCTTTCATTTTTAAATGTTTTTCCCATTTATTTTTTTTGCGCATTTTTCAAAGTAAATATTAAGCCTTAATATCTCTAAATACGCATTAAAAAACATTATAAAAAATATATAATAAAAAATCACACATTAAGACGAATCTAACGGGACCTAACATGAGAATATTTTATCATCTATAAGTGTCTTAAAAATCTTAATTAAATTTCTCTCTTCAAAATAGAATATTCGAAACGGAAACAACATTAGAAAATGGAGGAGTATTTATTAGATTACATCTTAAAAAAATATTAATTGGATTAAGTTAGAGCAGTTTTTCACAATATTTTGTGTGTTTCGAAATTTAATTATTATAGGCTTTGCTGAGAAAAAAAAATGTATATTTTATGATAATCGAATTCAAGACTCTCCTTGAAACAATAATTGTTGTGTGAAAAAATCTCACAATCACTACAAAAAAAGTTGCATATACCCACACTTATTTACCCACGCTTAATTAAGTGTGGTAAGACATTTGCATTTAGCCACGCTTATTAAGTGTGGGAATATTAACCTCAATAAAACATGTGTCTTTGCACTTAATTGTTTGTTTGCAAACCATTGTCACTCAATCATGTGTCTTTTCAGAATCATCTACTCTTTTGAAAGACTGTTTTTTAAGAAATAACCTCAATAAAACATGCCACATTTTTATTTTCTCTTTGATTAATTTATACTCCCTCCGTTTTTAAATGTTTTTCCCATTTATTTTTTACGCAGTTTCAAAGTAAATTTTAAGTCTTAATTTATCTAAATACGCATCAAAAAACATTATAAAAAATATATAATAAAAAAATCACACATTAAGATGAATCTAACGAGACCTCACATGAGAATATTTTATCATCTATAAGTGTCTTAAAAATCTTAATCAAATTTTTCTCTCTAAAATAGAATATTCGAAATGGAAAGAACATTAGAAAATGGATGGAGTATTTATTAGATTACATCTCAAAAAAAAAATATTAATTGGATTAAGTTTAATGCGTCTCTCAGAGAAGCAGTTTTTCACAATATT
>JAAKBH010000802.1:0-105347 GCA_019776075.1 Amaranthus palmeri
CAGCAATAGCTTTGGTAACATCACCCTTAATTTATGTCAAATGACTAATGACTTTCGAGAAGAAATAATGCTCATTATTCATTTTGCAGGTAACTGTGTTAGGATTATGTTGCAAATAAAGGCACTAAATGGGACTAATCATATCGATTTTTCCATCTAAAAGCAAGCAAGTACATCCCAAATTGGTGAAACACAGTAAACATGGATAAAAGTGTAGCATACTAATTTTAGCCATTATTGGTGATATGAGTGATAGTGACTGTTGAAAGAGTTCATGAACATAATTTTTTAAAAGATATTAATCTTACTCGATAGAAGCCATTGGGGCAGCATCACCAACGCGAATACGTGTCCTCAGCAGCCTTGTGTAACCACCAGCTCGGTTTCTGCAATAATAATATCAATCAGCATTCAGCAAACAATAATTATATGCTTTCAAAATCTAATTGCCAATCATTAAACCACTAAGTTAACCAGAGGTTAGATATTTACTTGTATCGATATGCTAATTCTGTAAATAGTTTGTGAATAACGCCATCCCCCCTGACAAAAGCAGCAGCACGTCTAGCAGCACATAGGGAGCCCTGTAGTTGCATAACATTGTTAAGTAAACTGGCATTCAGCTTATGTATTATTATTTCTTTTAAAGTCGACTAGGGTCAAAATAGTAGTGTTAATTATGTTTCCTTGTCTCATTAGCAATTTATATTAGTAATTAGGGCTGTAGTTGCATAACATTGTAGTTGCATAACATTGGATTAGTAGAAGTGTGTGTAGTAAATACTAAATAGTGATCCTTCATCTCCTGATTTACCATAGTTTTTAATTTGCTAGGCCATCCTTTTTGTGTTGCATAAAATAATCTTTTGAACTCATTCATGAAACAAGAGTAATATAATATTACTCTTGTTCCATGAATGAGTTCAAAAGATTGTTTTATGCAACACAAAAAGGATGGCCTAGCAAATTAAAAACTATGGTAAATCAGGAGATGAAGGATCACTATTTACTACACACTTCTACTAATCCAATCCCAGGCACTTGGTAGAGCAACAGGTATAAAAGGGCATCATTGATTTCACATAATTGTACACATATAACAGAAGTAATACAAAAATAGGAAACAGAAGTAGATAGACATCTGGCTACAAAAAAGTATATATATATATAAAAAAAAGCCCGTTAAGTGCTGATTGTTTTATTAAATAAGAACAGGAAAAAAAAAAAAAAAAAAAAAAAAAAAAAAAAGAACACATAGGCTCAGCAGTAGATCTTCATCCCCCATGGAGTTTTTTCCACCTTTTTAGTTCACAAATCACATCTAATAGGGAACATATCAAGAATTAGAAATTAAATTCCAATTAGGAGCAAAAGGAGGAAGAAAAATGTTGGGGGTTCAATCCTTGGTTTTGAGCTCTCATTTTGCATAGCAAAGGCCAAATGGAGACTCACTATAGCTATGCCGGAGACTCCCTTCGAACAATTGTCTCTCAAACCTCCAAACTATTAATCAAAGGTATGAGAGTACTTTACATTACCTTACAAACCAAGACATATAATGTAGTTGCAAACTGGAATCAAATTAACTTATGATATGTAGATTACGAGACCATATTTCTAACGCACTAAAAATGTCTAACACTACTTTCCAAACAGCCAGGGTTACTAACCATTTTTTATAGTATATGTGAGCTTACATGTTCATATCATGGCCCCAACATTTTTGGTAATATAGATTGATCATGTATTTGATAGATGAATTAATTTAAGTTGTATATTGTTAATTAATCGTAGTATCAAAAAAATTATTGGATCAATTATGGAGGAAACCAATTCAAAAGAGAGAGATGGTGTAGGCAAGGAAATTATATAGGATTATACATCTGAAAATTAAAAATCCATTTTGGACATTGGTAGTTCAAAGAAAAATGATCAGAAGAAACTACAGAGGTTGTTAGAGCATGTGGATTGTAATAACTAGACTAAAGAATACAAAAAAGTACATGACATCCACTGGGATGAAAAAAGGAATCTTAATGGTAGCCACCTTATTCATTGTGTCATCACCCCTTTTGACTTTTTTACCCTAGGTATTTATCTCTCTAACATTTCTCTAAAATAAACTCTCTACTCATTGAATTTATTATTTGATTTTCAAAATAACATTGATGATCAATCGATATGAAAGGTAAGTTGAACCTTGAAATAGTTTTATATCTATAATCTTTGACATTTGTTTTTTATTGTTTTTTTATAATATAAGTAATGGACAAGTCGCGCAAAGTGTGCTATTTGGCCTAGATCCAGTCACATGGTTTCCGCAACTTGTACACTGCCCACTTTTTAATTTTTAAAACTTGTATATGATAAGTCGCATGTCTATTGTTGTATTATGACCATGACTGTCGAAATCTACTTGGTAGGTAGCATGGAATCATGGCCATGATCATTCATTGCTATGTGTTAAATAAGCAAAAGAATAACAATCAGCTTTATTCCTAAATAATATATACCCAACTCACACTTTAAAGACCCAGGGTAATAACTAATAATTTAAGCCAAAACTAGTTTTTCTTTACAAAAACTACATGAACCCCATGCTTTGACACATACCCCATGCTTAAAGCTGGTATGCAAGTCTAAATCTAAGAGTTGGATAGTTTTCGATTCCCTTTAGCTCAACATGAGTTTCTTAGAGAACTGACATTTAATTGTACCTTAAACATAGTAAAGCAAATTGCTTAAAGTATCAACAAACCAAATTCCAAACCCTTTTTCAACAAGAGCCACGAATGATCATGTCACACTTGATAAAATAGTAAACAACTTCAGGTTGAAGCATGCAGCTCGGCAAGCATCATGTTGTAAATTGTACAGAATTCAAGAAAAACATTGTCACTTTATTCTTGAACACCAAAAACACAAGTTGTCACTTTCCCACATCAAATCTCCATAACATGACCATAAAAAACAAGACCTTTCTAGCCTTTTGTCTGGTAGAAATTGTCAATAAATAAGATATAACACCTAGTTCCGCAGTATATACGTAATTGAACTTATATTAATCAGAACATTGAAGTGTAAAACCCACAAGACTCCTAAAAGATGGTCATTCTAGGTTTCAACAAGTCGGTTAGGGGGACAAAAAAAGGGTAAATAGACGGAGATGAAAAAACAATCAACTTAAATTGTAACTAAAGACAATATATTAAGCATTACCCCCATCATCATCAAAATCAAATGAAGTATCTCTGAACTTTACCCACTAAAGATTAAAAAAAAAATACACAATCCTGCATCTAAAATACGTCTCAACAAAACAAAGTTCACACTAGTTGTCTATAAATAAACTAAATGGGGCAGAAAAAAATTGACAAAGCAAATAAATAAGGGGTGATTTTTTAACACTTACATCTTTTCCCAACTGAACCATATTATCAGCTAATCGTCGAATCTCTTTTGCCTACCAAAGCAAATTCAACATCAATATACACATTTTTTGGAAACAATTCTCAACGTTTGATAAACTAAGAAATGCTAAAACCCTAATCATAAACCCTAACTTACTAATGGGGTTTAGTATAATCAAAAAAATAGAGAGCAATAAAGAAACAAAAACCAAACCTTGGCAACAGTGGTCTCAATACGCTCGTGTTTCACCAATTGAGAAACCATGGTTCTACAATCCAAATTATATTCAACAAAAGGAAATCACAATTTCGTCGATTTTAATTAAAAAAAAAAAAAGGGATGATCGAGATTAGGAAGCGAAAAGAAAGAACCTGAGCATAGATAAACGGTGACCCGTTGGTCGATTGAGTTTTCTGAGCTTCGTCATTATAGCGAAGGGAAGAGAGAAGAACGAAAGAAGCTCAACTACAATGGGAAACTGGGAAGCTGCAGACTGAAGTTGCGTTTCAAGGTTTACGGGTGCGTTTATTTAACATCATAAAGTGAAAAGTAACATCAAAAACAAGTCCAGAAATTAAAATTTAACATCAACAATGTTACTAAATGAAATTTTACATAAAACAATTTCAATAAAATTACATCAAATTTATGATATACGGTAATTAATGTGAACAATGAAGCCAATAGTGAAGAATTATATGCACAAGTCAAATAAAACACATTATTAAAAAAAACAAAAATCCTAATATAGAATAATAAAATGAAAATGACATACATTTATCCACGAAATTGAGTAAAATGTGAAAGATGAGGCAGAATTTGAAAATTAGTCCAATAGAGATTAAAATATGGAAAGATTAGGGGGAAGTAAAGAGTAAAATTTCGACAATAGAGGAGTTAGAATTTGAAATGGGAAAGATGAGGCAGACATATGGAAAGGGAAAACGCTGTACCCTACACCATTTTCATTTCAAACAAAAACACTTGGCCCATTAACGTTTTCTTGAGTCCTAAACCCAGCCCATCAGTCCACTTTCAAACAAAAATATCGTTCCAATGAGCGTTTTCCTTTAAACACTTACTTTTAACTATGCTTACACCAGCAAACAAGAACACCTCACACACCAAAAATAATGCCTACCACCTTACATACTAATCTAGAAAACTACCACCATGCAAGCACCATACACACCAAAGAAAACAAAATACATAAAACGAATCTCCACACCCACTCATTACTCTGCCACGAACCCGTATTACTAATCATAGCCTCACGATTCAAGGAGATAGTAAATAGCCTAGGGAATACATCCTTGAGAGGTCCAGGGTTGGTCCATTTATCATGCCAAAATCGAGTGGAGCTACCATCACCAACACTTACTGACAACCCATCTTCAACAATATGTCTAATACTCCTGGTGTCTTGGTCATCCTTTAGCAAATGAGTCCAAGTACCACTTTTGATGCCACCAAAGGATTCCGAGGAGGCCTTCAACCCCTTTATATTATATATGGAAATAAGAATCCTTTTCCAAAGTGAATTATCACTTTCCGAAAACCTCCACCACCATTTGAATAAAAGAATGAGGTTTTTATGCAAGATATTTCCCACCTCAAGGCCACCCATGTTCTTTGGCAATTCGATGGAGGACCATTTGACCATTGGAGTGGGGAAACTGTTATTCGCCGAATTCCTCCAAAACAATCTTCTTTGTAGCTTTACTATTTTCATAGCAACAGCTTTCGGTATCTTGAATGTGCTCAAATAATAGATCGGAAGGCTATTAAGAACACTTTTAATCAATGTGAGTTTACCCGTTCTCGAGAGTAATTTTGCTTTCCTAGATGAGAGCTTGTTCTCGAGCTTCTTTAGCACCGGTTTCCAAGCATAGCTTTCATTCATATTCGCACCCAAGGGTAGGCCCAGATAAGTAACTGGACAAACAGAGTGACTACATGCATTCTCTCGAGCTACATCTTCGGCCCACTGACGGTTTGTCGAACACCAGGATATAACATAGGATTTGTCGTAGTTGAGATGTAACCCCGACATTATTGCGAAGACATCAAGAATACGGAAGTAGTTTTTTACCACCTCGCTACACTTTGGTACAAAGATTAAAGTATCATTTGCGAACTGTAAATGTTTGATAAGGACTCTATCCTTACCAATGTAAACACCATCAATCAATCTTATCTCCTCCGCCTTCTTCAGGATGCAAGCAAGGGCTTCACTAACAAGGATAAAAAGGTATGGTGATAAAGGATCGCCTTGTCGTAATCCCTTCTCCATCTTAACGGGTTTAAGAGGTGAACCATTAAATAAGATTGACAAAGACCCGGAGCAAACACATGTCATGATCCATCGGATCCACTTCGGCCCAAACCCCATTTTTACCATAACCTTCTCCAGAAAAGACCATTTCACCGAATCATAGGCGTTCTGGTAATCAAGTTTAATGAGAGCACCCGGAATTCTTTTCTTCTTTAGCCACGTAATTGCTTTATTTGCCACTAGCACACCATCCCAAATCTGTCTATTCATGACAAAGGCACTTTGTGGCTCATCAATGAGAGGGGCAATGACCTCTTTAAGTCTGATAGAGAGAAGCTTAGAGACAATCTTATATAAGGTACCTACCATGCTTATAGGCCTAAACTCCTCAATGGACATCGGATTCAAAACTTTCGGTATCAAAGTCACCCAAGTAATGTTTATAGCCCTGGCATCATCACCATTTTCTAAGAATCTAATCACAAAGTTACAAATATCCTCCTGGAAAAGCTCCCATAACTCTCTTATAAATCTAAAATTGAATCCATCAAAGCCCGGGGCCTTTTCAGTACCACAAGCCCAAACTGCCTGTTTAATCTCCTCTCTAGTCGGTGTAGTTTCCAAAAAATGAACTTGCTCGGCAGACAACACAGGGTGGTTACCCATATCAAAGTCCAATTCAGGATATTCATCTTTGGAGAATCGTTTTGCAAAATATCTCCAAACTTCCTCTTTGAGCTCTTCAACCCCACTTACCACACGCCCCTCAATCTCCAATTGTGTTATTTCATTCTTTTTTCTTCTAAGGAGAGTTGATGCGTGAAAAAATTTCGAATTTCGATCCTTCAAGCTAAAACCATATGACCGGGCTTTTTGTCTCCAAATTCTTTCGCGCCTAATAAGCCAAGCCTGCAAACGATTTTGAAGAGCACGTAATCTAGCACATTCCATGCCATCTAAAGGTCTATTCTCTCCGGATTTCTGAATCTCATGAATGTCATTTTCAAGTCTACAGATGATATTGTCCATCCCTCCAAATTTCTCTCTACTCCATGATTTGATCGGACCCTTCAAGGCTTTCATTTTATTGACTAGTCTCAGATTTGGGAGATTTCTCCATTCTTCAACAATGAATTTTCTAAACTCCGGATTTGAAAACCAAACATCATAACATCGGAAAGGTTTTGGTCCCCAATTTAAATGGTTCTCCAAGGAAAGCACAATTGGATTATGATCTCAGTAACCTCTCTTCAAGCTTTCCAGTCGCAAATTTGGGAACTTTAAGACCTAATCATTATCACACAAACAATCATATACTAAAAAATCAAACCCTAATAACTAAAAAGTGTCGAAAAAATCAAACAATCATACTACACCAGTAGTTGTAAGAACCATAAATTCGAAAAAATCAAACCCTAATAAGTCTAGTACCAAACATTTTTGTCAAAACTTAAATAAATCAAACCCTAATAACAAACAACATTTTTAATCTGGTACGAACAAAAATAAAGACAGACCGAAAAATAGCAAACCCTTAAAAATCAAAAATCAAAAAAATCCAAAACAATCTGCCAAAAAATCGAAAAATAATTCGAAATACAACAACATACAACACAAACAATGAAATAAATCAACAAAAAAATCGATCTGCATACTTAAAAATCAAGAAAATTGATGAAAGAAATCAGTCAAAAAATAAATTAAACGACACAAACAAATCAATCATAAAAAATCAACAATAATTAGAAAAATAAATATAAACTGAAAAGATTCATAAATAGAGAGTAGCATACTTATATCGCAAAGTTCTACACTTAATTTCGTCTTGAAAATTAGCACTTGAGAAACTTGATAAAAGAAAATTGATAAGCGAAATTGGTTAAAAAATTAGAACTTACTGTAAGAAGGAGGAGTGGGAACTGAGAAGAGCAAGAAAAGTCTATGAAAATATGGAAGAAGAAGGCCGTTGAAATTTGAAAATATGGAAGAAGGTCGAAGTGCGGCGCCCACTGATTTAATGAAAACCTAAGTGTGAATTAGTTTTCAAACTAAAATAAAGGGTCCGATTTTTAAGAGTTAGTATGTCCTATATTACCATTAACAATCTATGGTTTACGGTTTACACCAGACCAGAATATATTATTGTTTTCTGGTTATCGGTTTGTTCAGAAAATTTTAAAATTTAGACTAGATTGAAAATTATAATTAAAAAAAATAGACCAAACCATTAAAACCATTGAAACTAGGGATGACAATTCAGTCAGAATCTAACCCTAGTTCCACTCGATTCGAGGAAAATAATTCGATTGGAGACCGAGGAAAAAGTTATTCGACTCCGACTTCGATTTTACGATCCAAGTCCGAGTTAGAGACGGATCGGAGTTTAAAAATCCGACACTCTGACCTGACTCCGTCCATGAAGGAAATCCGACTTTGAATTTGACTTTTACCCTAATATTTTGTTTTTTTAAAAACTCTAGATGTGACTAATGCAAGCTCTCTCTCATATTAATTGTAATTTTCGATTTGGAAAATACTTGATATTTTTATTTAAATAAAACAATCAAAATATGACAAATCAGATCAAGAGAAATAAAATACGCCAAATCAAATGCGAGAAAATTTTGTTAAAGTGTAGTATTATGACTATTCTCTTGTTTTAAACTTTAATTCAAGTACATATTTATTTGAAAAATATATTTTGTTAAATTTGTATGCTTTAAAATCATTAGTGCAATATCATAACGATAAAGTTTGATGATAATCCGACTCCAAATGGAGGTAGACTGAAAAAAAAGTCTGACTATTATCTGGGGCAAAGTCGGAGTATGTATAATCCGAGCTAAGTCTGACCCATCCCCATCCCTATTTGAAACCAACCTTAAATTACAGTTGGTCAGGTTTGATTTACGGTTTAAACCAAACTTTGTTGAGCCTAGAAGTAACTATCTATCTATACCTATAACTAAAACAAAAGACGATGGCATCATCATACTTCTAAACTTATGAAGTGTTAACTTGTGGAGTAAAGTTTTCCCTCCAATATAGGACGATGTTGTCACCCTATTATATAATGGAATTGGATTTCCAGTGGTGTTCATTAACATAATCAATACATTGAAATTGGCTAATTTTCTCAACAATGCCTAATTGCATTTGAAATTGGTTTATTTAGTCAAAATATGTAAATGCACTATTGGATTTGGTCAATGCAATCAACCTTACAAAGTATTTTTACTTTAATATTTGTATAATTATTCAAATAATTTTTTATACATAAATGTTATCATCATTTAAAATTGTTCGGTTTATTTAATATTGTAATGTATGTTCAAAACAATTTATTTAATATTAGAATTTATTTTTAACATAGTTTGTTATGATTAGTTAGTAAAAAATAATATCAAAATAAGATTTAAAAACATCATACATAACATATAAAATAGTATTTTTAAAATTAAAAATAAATTAAATATTAATCATTATATGCAATTATTAATTCATTTTTTTTTGCCAAAAGATTTTTCTATTAAACACTAATCAAGCATTTACATACAGGGTACAAAGACCCAGATTTCCGAGGGTCTCCCTACAGTTGCATCAGTGTCAAAGATAAGCCCACCTTATAGGAAGGGTTTCCCATCCTCACTCTTCATGTGCACGGGAGACACTTGGAAATCTCAAAAGAATAAACGCCACATCCGGCGATAAACAAGTAAAACGCATCCTATGACGCATTTAATACAGCAAACATAGGAGCCAGTTTAGAAACTACATGTACAAAAAAGCACCCAAAATACAGAGGAAGGGGCTCAAAAAATAAAACAGCAACCATCAAGCAAAAGGGTTGCTGCTGCACAAAGAGTAGGTTGCTGCTGCACAGGAACACACTTTTGATGGGTGATGCAGCTACTGTGTAGGGCTGGTTGTTGAAGCTACTGGTTTGATGATGCACATTGCTCGCCAGGTCAGAACACTACTGCTGCTGTAATGCTCTGCTATTACTGGTGCAATTGGTCAGAAAACACCAGCCTGCTGTTGCTGACTCGTGCCTAGGCTATGAGACAAATAAAATACATGTCCTAGACGCCAACTACTGAGCTCTAATAAGGAGAAAAAACCAAGCACCCTATACAAAATATCTAGCCAAGGGGGGAGGGGCTCAATACAACACAAAAGTACAGAAACATAAATCAATTTCTAAGGGGAGAGCTACTATAATCTGTGAAGCTATCATTCCTTGAACATAGAGCTCAGAATTAGGGAAAGCTCCAAGGGTTGCTGCTGGGGGCAAAAGCCAAGTTGCTGCCAATAAAATTATGCTGCCAAAAACAGGACCATAGGGCTACATTCATGCTACAGAGAGTACATGTAACATCCCGTAGTTTGACTCGTGTTGTTTTAAAAGAGAAATAGACTTTTGAGTAACCAAATATAGTTCGAGTCAAACCGGGACGTTAAACGGTTAGTTAAAACGGTTCAAGCGAAATAAAAACTTGCGGACCGAGTTCTAATAGTGCTAATACAATCTACCAGACGTAAAGACGAAGCAGCAGATAAGTTTGCAAAATTAATTCTATTTATTACAACTCGAGAGCGTTCACGCCTCTTAAACCAACATTAAAAGAAAATACGGAAGTTTAGGTTCATAATAAATTCTGATAATAACGTTTATTTCTCCCAGAATAGTCCTCACTCCCCACCTGCAATTAACTTACTGCTAGTCATTATCCGAAGAGTAAACGACATCATCGCAGGATCATTAAGACCAAAAAGTACACGTCAGCAAGGAATCTACAATTCAATTAATCGAGTACAACAAAGTAAAAGTTTTAACTTTAATAATTTTCATGTTCCAGTTAGTCAGCCATACTGCTGTATCTATTCCAGCCATACTGCTGGTACCACTTCAAACTCCATAGGTGAGACAATACATTAGGGGGAGCTAACCCCTAAGCAAGTCTCTACCATAGACACACGTCCTACTTCGGTGTCTATGGTCAAGTATGCATACCCCCGCGGTGGCACATAGGCTCCAAAGGCCGCGAGTAAAATCATTCCACCAATTGACGTCATACTACGTCCACTTTCAAGTTAGTGAGGTCATACTACCTCTGCTTATTAAAAGTTATAATATAATCAATTGTTCGGAAGCGTAACAATATACACATTACATGCCCATACTTTACCTTTGATACCATAACATATGGTACGTAACCTATACTACAAATCTATGCTGCGTGTACGTACCTCGATCAAGCTAACAAAGCGAAAGGCCCAAGTTAATTTCCGGTCACGAATCGGCTTCAAAGGAGATGGAAATACCAAAAATTCAAGTGTAGAAGAGCAAAATGGTGTGAGGCTTAGTTAGGGTTTGAGAATTTGGTGTTTCTAGGAATATTGAGAGTAAGAGAAGATTTTAGGTTTTAGGAAATTAGAATAATTAAAATGGAGGATAATTAGAGTATAATTAATCTTTAGGCAATAATTAGAAAAAAAATCTCTTAATATCCCATGGGAGTTACATACCCATTAATCCCAAATTACACCACCTAATGGCCGGCCCTCAAATTCCCTCTTAACTATTTTTTTTTATTTTTTTATTTTATTTTTTTTAATTGTATTTATTTATATTTTTTTTTCTTTTTGTTTTTTTTTTAGAAGAGTTTAGGATATTTGGGCCCAAAGGTTTTAAGGTTTTAAAAGTTGTACAATGTATGTCCAAGGCCCATTCCCAAACATTAGCTAATAAAAAAACATGAGATACTAGGAATTTTTATTAAATATACCGGAACTAAACGGTTTAAAAATATCGGGGTGTTACAGACTACCCCCCTTAAAAAGGTTTTGACCCCAAAACCTAACATGCAGCCTATAGAACACATGCAAGCAATAACACAAATACCAACACAACACACAAAAACATGCACACAAAACCACACGCAACACGCACACAAACACCACATGTAACACCTAGCCACGGAAAACTTAGGTCAACATACGCAAAGTGCGAAAATCCCATCGCTTTCTACCCCCCTTAAAAAGTTACGTCCCGTAACTTACTAACCTGAGAAAATAGGTGTGGATACTTAGCGCGCATGGAAGCCTCCGTTTCCCAAGTCGCTTCTTGAGACCGATGGTTAGACCACAGCACCTTAACCATTTCGACGTCCTTACGCCGAGTACTGCGAACCTTCTTGTCCAAAATCTGAACAGGTTGTTCTTCATAAGTGAGACTTTCATCAATCTCCAACTGTTCTGGGTCCAAAACATGCGAAGAAGCCGCGACATAACGTTTCAACTGGGAGATATGAAAAACATCGTGAACCTTGCCCAATGCATTAGGTAACGCTAACCGATATGCTAACTTCCCAATCCTTTCCACAATCTCATAGGGACCAATGAAACGTGGGCTTAACTTCCCACGAGCACCAAAACGAACCACGCCTTTCATTGGCGACACCCGAAGAAGAACCTTGTCGCCTACGGCATATTCATCAGGACGACGACGAAGATCAGCATAAGACTTCTGTCGATCTTGAGCCGCCTTCATTTTCTCGCGAATCAACTTGACTTGCTCAGTCATCTGAACTAACATATCCGGCCCTAAAGTTACAGACTCAGTGAAATCATCCCAAGACACTGGACTACGACACTTGCGACCATACAGCGCCTCAAACGGAGCCATCTGAATTGTAGCCTGATAACTATTATTATAAGAGAACTCCACAAGATCCAAATGCTCATCCCAAGAACCCTGCCATTCCATGGCTACTGCTCGCAACATGTCCTCCAACACCTGATTAACACGCTCGGTTTGACCATCCGTCATCGGGTGGAAGGACGTACTATGAAGAAGAGTGGTCCCCAAGGCCTGTTGTAAAGATTTCCAGAAATGCGACAAGTATCGGGTATCCCGATCAGAAACTATAGTACGAGGTATCCCATGATATCGCACCACATATTTAATGTACGCACGAGCAAGTTGTTCCATATCCCACTTACAATTCATCGGTATGAATATTGCGGACTTAGTAAGTCTATCCACAATCACCCAAAGAGTGTCATTACCAGCTTTAGACCGTGGCAAACCTACGACGAAGTCCATTGAAATATCATCCCACTTCCATACCGGGACTTCTAAGGGCTGTAATAATCCAGCTGGCCTTCGGTGTTCGCTCTTAACCTTTTGGCACGTCAAACACTTAGAAACAAACTCGGCAATGTTCTTTTTCATACCCGACCACCAAAACATACCTTTTAGATCTTGATACATTTTATCTCCTCCCGGGTGAACAGAGTATCTCGAACTGTGTGCCTCGTTCAACAGAGTGTCCTTTAATGAGTCACATCCTTCCGGTACACACCATCGTCCTTTAAAACGAAGACTACCATCTTCATGAATTGTAAAGCCTTCGGCTTTCCCTTCGCTTGCTTGTTCACGTAACTTAATGAGCTTGGGATCGTCCATTTGTTTAATCATGATCTCCTCAAAGAACTTAGGTTGAATGGACAGAGCTCCCAGCTTGGCTTCCAATTCACCCTTTTTGATTATCTCTAAGTTCATCCTCTCGAATTCTTTACTTAACTCCTCAGACGTTATCAAGGTGGCCACCGAATGGTTTGATTTCCTGCTTAAAGCATCTGCGACCACATTTGCGCGCCCTTCGTGATAAGAGATCTCTAGATCGTAATCACTGATTAATTCCAACCAACGTCGTTGCCGCAGATTCAATTCGGGTTGTGAAAATAAGAATTGCAGACTTTGGTGATCTGTGAAGATCGTACACTTCACCCCATACAAATAATGCCGCCAGATTTTTAACGCAAACACCACAGCTGCTAGCTCTAAGTCATGCGTTGGGTAATTGACTTCGTGAGTCTTCAACTGACGTGAAGCATAGGCTACTACCTTCCTATCCTGCATCAGGACACAACCCAATCCATGTTTGGAAGCATCGCTATACACTGAATACTCTAAAGAAGGATCAGGTAAGACTAATACTGGGGCAGTAGTTAACTTTTCCTTCAACAACTGAAAAGCTTTCTCACAGTCCTCGCTCCACTCAAACTTCTTTTCCTTTTTCATCAAGGATGTAAGTGGGCGAGCAATACGGGAGAAGTCCTTCACGAAACGACGATAATATCCGGCTAAACCCAAGAAACTACGAACTTCCGTAACATTCCGAGGTGTAGACCAATCTCGTACGGCCTCCACCTTCGTCTCATCGACTGAAATACCATCCTTAGAGACAAGATGACCCAAAAAGGCCACCTGTTCTAACCAGAACTCACACTTCGAAAATTTTGCATACAACTGATTGTCCCTTAGAATCTGCAAGATTAACCTTAGATGTTCCTGATGCTCTTCTGGAGTCTTTGAGTATACAAAAATGTCGTCAATGAATACTACCACACACTTATCGAGATAGGCATGAAAAACCTGATTCATCAACCCCATGAAAGCCGCTGGTGCGTTCGTCAACCCAAAAGGCATCACAGTGAATTCGAAGTGTCCATACCTCGTTCTGAAAGCTGTCTTACTGATATCCTCCTCCTTAATACGTAACTGGTGGTACCCTGACCGCAGGTCGATCTTTGAAAAGATTCCAGCTCCCCTCAGCTGATCGAAGAGGTCATCAATCCGTGGTAACGGGTACTTGTTCTTAACGGTGACCTTATTAAGTTCCCTATAATCAATACAGAGACGCATTGTCCCGTCCTTTTTCCTCACGAATAGCACTGGAGCTCCCCAGGGCGAAACACTAGGTCGTATATAACCTTTTTCTAACAACTCCTCTAACTGAACCTTCAACTCCTCCATCTCCTTCGGGGCCATTCGGTAAGGTGCCTTTGAAATTGGCCCCGTTCCTGGTATTAATTCAATCGAGAAATCTACACCTCTCCTCGGAGGCATACCAGGAATCTCTTCCGGAAAAACATCCATGAAGTCGTTGACCACTGGTATATCCTCAAGTCGTACCTCCCGTTCCTTTACTTTACTCACGCTACACAGAAACCATTGTTGCCCTTGTTTGATTAACTTCTTAACTTCTAAAGACGACACAACCTTTACCCTAGGCCCTTTAGGAAGGTTCCTATGTTTGACCGTCTCTCCTCTAGGCCCACTCAAAGTCACAGACTGCTCTTCGCAATCTATTGTTGCTTTGTATCTACCTAGCCAATCCATCCCAAGTATCACATCCAGGTCACCCATTTCTAAAGACAACAAATCACTCAGAAATCCTGTTTTCCCTATTCTCACCGGCACATCACGAAACAACATATTACAATAAAAAGTCTCTCCAGAGGGAACAGTGACCGAAAAAGATGTTTTCTCTGGGTTTTCCAACCCTAAGTCCTTAACTCTAGACTTAGAAATGAAAGAGCATGATGCACCAGAGTCAAAAAGAACTTTAACAGGCTTGGTATTGATGCAGAACATACCTGTGACCACATCAGTTGTCTGCGCTGCTTCTCTTGTGTTTACTGCGGACAATCGGCCCGAATTCTGAGTGGCAGCTGTACCTCCTTGGTTCCCACGTTGCCCCGTAAAGTTCTCACTCCTAACATTCCCCTGAGATTGTTGACCAGCAGAGTGGTTTCCTTGAAACCTAGAATTTGTGGCACCCCCCAAGTTGCGACCAAAACCACCACCATTGTGGTTTCCCCTTCCACCTTCGTTATTGCCTCTCCCGTTACCGAAACGTTGCTGATGAGAACCTCGAGGATTACCCCCTTGAAGCTCTTGTTGACCCAAACGAGCATAACATTCATACATCTTGTGACCCGGTTTACCGCAGTGAGAGCAGTCCACTAACATACCCCGGCAGTCCCTTCCAGGATGATTTCGCTGACATCTCCTACAGTTGTATACTCTTTCTTTCCCATTGCGATCATACAAGGGTTTCGACATTCGAACTTCTGGAGTCGAATCTCCCCTATTCTTACTAGACTGGCCTGCATGAAAGCCTTTTTCTTGGAAACTCCCAAACGGCTTATGCCTTTTGAATGTATTCTGAACGGGATTATTCACACCTACAGCATTCTGAAATAAGGTATCCTTCCTTTTTTCTCCACTCTGACCCATTTTCTCCCGTTCCTTCCTAATAACATTCCCGATCTGTGCAGCTCTTTTATATAATTGGTCTAACGTATCATACCTATCAGTCTCAATGTGCTTCTGAATCTCGTACGATAGACCTAATTCGAACCGCTGCATTTTCTTTCCTTCCGTTGGAACATCTTCAGGACAGAACTTCAGATATTCCATAAATTTCTGATAATACTCATCCACCGATAAACTTCCCATTTCAAACCTAGCAAACTCATTAGACTTGTCCTTCCTCACATGAGGCGGGTAAAACTGATCCCTTAACGCCCCCTTAAAATCTTCCCAGCTTAAGTCACCATTACTTTCAGCCACTAGTCTTGCTTTGCTGTGAGTCCACCAATAGTCGGCGTCTTCCACTAGGAAAAACGCGGCTTGGTCAACCATGAACTCAGCAGGACATTTAACGACACTGAAAAGTTTGTCAAACTCCCTCAGCCAGTTCTCTAACTGGGATGGTTCACCTTTTCCATTGTAGGTCGAGGGTTTACTTTGAGCTATCCTTTTACTTATTGAGGAAGCTCTTTCCTCCACAGATTTTGGTCTAGGGTTTCTCGCCCCCGCTAAAGCCTTAACTAAGTTTCGCAGAACTCGGTCAGAGCTCCTTCGTGGCGTAGACCGATTCAGGAAGGGTGGCATGCTGGCAGGTATACTGCATAAAGTTAAACGAGGTGTGTAAATATATAGGTCTACAACGTCTATTAGAAGGATGACTTATACTATTATTGTTCAACCAACATATATAAAATAAATTAAAAGAAACTTAGAGAAAGGTGAGAAAGACCTGCACAGTGTTTGTACAAATTTTTTTTTTTTACCAGATAATACTAAAAGTTATTCGCTTCTATTTACTAGAGTTCAACTTATACACAGCTCGTACATTCTAATTTCCCTTCTTATGAGGGCAATAATGAACTGAAGCAATAGTTATTTAGACTAGCAATTATGAAATAATATCACAAGGATAAGCATTATCCAAAATAAATATGAGATGCAATAATAGTCTAAAATAAAATACTTGGGTATAACTCCCACATAACTATTGTTTGATAAACACATAGTCCAAAATCTTAAAAAAAATGTCCAACGCACAAAATATTCGTGGTATACCATTACTACAAAACTGGACATACGCACACGTATGTTTGCATAAACATGAAAGAAAATAAACAATTAAACAAAGAAAGGCGACGCGTCAAAACGGTCCTGATCTTCCATGTACTGATCAGGGTCAAAATCGGAATCCCCGGAGTCATCTGAGGTGTCATCAGAATCAGAATCAAAAGCAGTATCAGAGGCAGAATCAGAATCAGATGGAATCCCGACCGACAAGGAATCACTCAAGGCGGGTTGGTCCACAGAATCAGAGAGTTCCACAAAAACCGGCTCAGGTGGGCTCTCCTCCCACATGGTGATCTCGCTTTCTTCGTCACTCATAGGGTCTTCCCGCCTCCCTGGCCAATCCCCTAGAATTATTATGTCGCTATCATTGTCGCTCATAATCTCATCCTCATCAGTGTGATACCCATCTCCCATTATATCCTCAAAAGGGTCTACTACTACCCTCAGGGGTTCAACCTCTACAATATCCCTAGGTTCCTCATGGATATTACCCTCTAAGTCTACCTCAAGTTCTTCCTCCGGGTCCTCCTCGGGATCCTCCTCAGGATCTTCCTCGGGATCCTCCTCTGGGTCTAAGTCATCAAAATTAACGTCCAAAACTGAGTCAGGGTCTACTATGGGTTCAGCTACCTCAATAGTACTAGTTCTAGCTCTACTAGATTCCGGAATGTCTAAACCATTCCGTCCCACCATATCTACCGTTCCAACCCTTCTGTCAAATTCAGGTTTCTGTGATTCTTCTCTTTCAGTCCTTTCGATCATCTCCCCATTCCTTAACCGTTCATATACTTGTTTGGCTTTCAAGTACATTAATTCCATCCGATGTTGGTACTCTAAATAACTTTCCCCCTCCTTTCGTTCCCATATACCCAAAGCCTCAATTTCTGCCCAGACTGGGGCATTTACCAAGGTCTCTGAAGGTTCCCCTAGGGTATTCATTCCCTCTTCTGCTGGTTTCTTTCCCTTATCCATGGGTATGATAATAATCGACTTCCTGACTCACAAAGAAAGAAAAAAAAATAAGGCAATCAATTACCGAAATAAAACAAGGATAACAATTCAGATGATCACAAGTATACACAAGAATCTATCAGTCATCCATCACAAGCATACATAACAAGGTACTTAAAGACAACAAACAGATCACATCATCCCCTTAATGTCTACCCCTTTACTCTCGTCGTGACTTATGCTTTGTTAAAACATCAGTTTAGATATATAACACTAAATAGAACTCCGGCTCTGATACCAATTGTAACATTCCGTAGTTTGACTCGTGTTGTTTTGAAAGAGAAATAGACTTTTGAGTAACCAAATATAGTTCGAGTCAAACCGGGACGTTAAACGGTTAGTTAAAACGGTTCAAGCGAAATAAAAACTTGCGGACCGAGTTCTAATAGTGCTAATACAATCTACCAGACGTAAAGACGAAGCAGCAGATAAGTTTGCAAAATTAATTCTATTTATTACAACTCGAGAGCGTTCACGCCTCTTAAACCAACATTAAAAGAAAATACGGAAGTTTAGGTTCATAATAAATTCTGATAATAACGTTTATTTCTCCCAGAATAGTCCTCACTCCCCACCTGCAATTAACTTACTGCTAGTCATTATCCGAAGAGTAAACGACATCATCGCAGGATCATTAAGACCAAAAAGTACACGTCAGCAAGGAATCTACAATTCAATTAATCGAGTACAACAAAGTAAAAGTTTTAACTTTAATAATTTTCATGTTCCAGTTAGTCAGCCATACTGCTGTATCTATTCCAGCCATACTACTGGTACCACTTCAAACTCCATAGGTGAGACAATACATTAGGGGGAGCTAACCCCTAAGCAAGTCTCTACCATAGACACACGTCCTACTTCGGTGTCTATGGTCAAGTATGCATACCCCCGCGGTGGCACATAGGCTCCAAAGGCCGCGAGTAAAATCATTCCACCAATTGACGTCATACTACGTCCACTTTCAAGTTAGTGAGGTCATACTACCTCTGCTTATTAAAAGTTATAATATAATCAATTGTTCGGAAGCGTAACAATATACACATTACATGCCCATACTTTACCTTTGATACCATAACATATGGTACGTAACCTATACTACAAATCTATGCTGCGTGTACGTACCTCGATCAAGCTAACAAAGCGAAAGGCCCAAGTTAATTTCCGGTCACGAATCGGCTTCAAAGGAGATGGAAATACCAAAAATTCAAGTGTAGAAGAGCAAAATGGTGTGAGGCTTAGTTAGGGTTTGAGAATTTGGTGTTTCTAGGAATATTGAGAGTAAGAGAAGATTTTAGGTTTTAGGAAATTAGAATAATTAAAATGGAGGATAATTAGAGTATAATTAATCTTTAGGCAATAATTAGAAAAAAAATCTCTTAATATCCCATGGGAGTTACATACCCATTAATCCCAAATTACACCACCTAATGGCCGGCCCTCAAATTCCCTCTTAACTATTTTTTTTATTTTTTTTTTATTTTTTTTAATTGTATTTATTTATATATTTTTTTTCTTTTTGTTTTTTTTTTAGAAGAGTTTAGGATATTTGGGCCCAAAGGTTTTAAGGTTTTAAAAGTTGTACAATGTATGTCCAAGGCCCATTCCCAAACATTAGCTAATAAAAAAACATGAGATACTAGGAATTTTTATTAAATATACCGGAACTAAACGGTTTAAAAATATCGGGGTGTTACAGTACACCAAAGGGTGCTGCACATAGATAGCTGCTGCCAGCTGCCACGGGAGCTACTGGACTCCTGATCTGCCTACTGCTGTCACCTGTTGCAGCACACAAACCCACCTGCTGTTGCCTACTAACAAGGGGGCAGCACACACAAGAAGGCCTGCTGCTGCTTACCATGGGGCACACAAGGATGACTGATCAACCAAGCTGCTGCTGGACACTAATGAGACCCACCTCTGTTGCTTGCTACACTGAACAGGGGGGCAGAAGCTGCTGCTGGAGTACATGATAGACAGCATCCAAGGCTCCTAGGGGGACTCACAGTTCCATGAGCCACCTCTGAACAGGGGTGCTCCATGATAAATGGCCAAGCCTTGCTTTAGAAAATAAAAAAAAAAAACATGGGCTGCGGACATATACAAGAACCGCAACCCTTTAGTCATTTTAAAAAATAAAAAAAAATCAAAATCTCAAAATGAACCAAGAACTCTTCATCTCAAAAATTAGAACAAATCTCAAAAACGAAAACAAAAACGAGGCTTTGAACAAATCTCAAAAATTAGAACCAAGAAAACAAATCTAGAACAAAAAATTCCAAACAAAAACATCAAACAAACCTAAAAAATCGTCATCTTCCAAACAAGAACTCTTCATCTTCCAAACAAACCTAAAAAATCGAAATTACAAACCAAGAAAACCTAAAAAATCGAAATTACAAACAAAAATTCTTTAGAAATCGAAATTACAAACAGATCGAAATTACAAATAAAAATCTAAAAAATCTAAAAAATCGTTATCTTCCAAACAAGAACTCTTCATCTTCATTCTTCATCACAGATCGACATAAATTCTTCATCTTCATCGTCATCTTCGAAATTACAAACAGTTTAGGGTTTCTTTAGAAGAGAAATCGAGGAAGAAGAGAAATCGGCTGGGCTAGGCTTTGAAGTTATTCAAAGTTAGGGTTTCTTCAAAGTTAGGGTTTGAAGTTAGGGTTGAGAGAAGTTATTTAGATTTGAGAGGCTTTGAAGTTTTGATTGAGAGAAGTTATTCAAAGGCTTTGAAGTATTGAAGAAGAGATCAGAGAGAAGGTAGAGTAGGCGCCGTTTTGAAGAAGAAAGGCTTTAGGGTTTCGAAACTGATGCGCCTTATAAATAAACGGCTGGGCAGCTGGGCAGCTGGGCCTTAAATAATAAAATCAATTTTTTTTTAATTATGGGCAAGGGCTGCGGACATACCATAAAACCGCAGCCCCTTTACAATTTTTTTTTTAAAAATTTCCTTTATTTAATTTCGAATGGTTAAGGGCTGCGGACACATAAAAAACCGCAGCCCTTTCTTTATTATACTTTTTGAAACAAATTGGGGCTGCGGTTAAGGGTAAAAACCGCAGCCCTTATTAATTTTTTTTTACCACATTTTTTTTACTCATATTGGCTGCGTGTTCCTAAAAATCGCAGCCAATAAGTAGCAGCCAATAGCTTTTTTTCCACTAGTGTACGGACTGTTGATACCTTCATATTCCATACGGCCTCATTTCTTGTGCGCCAAATGGCGTAGACTAAATTACCCAGGATTGCTTCGATGATTCTCACTTTGCCCCGTGGCATATGGCGTTTGCGATGAATATCCTCAAGGCTCCAAACATTCCAAGGCACTCTCAGCCATTGTCTCACCATATTAATACATTGTCTGCTAAACTCACACTTGAAAAAGAGATGGTCAGTTGTTTCCGCATTGGATCCACATAAGGGGCAAGAGTCATCATCGATCACCCCCACATTCATGAGCTTTTGCTTGGTTTTCAGTCTATCTTGGTACGCAAGCCATAGAATGAGCTCTATTCCAAGCCGTGTTTGCCCAACCTACTTTGGCTTGGGTCCCCTGTAATTTATTGTAGACTTCTGCTATGGAATAGCTCGGAGTACTCATCCATTGATTCAACGTTTCTTTGACCTTGCATAGCTTTTTGATTACCCAACTAGCAGTAGGTGGGGCGTTGAACTGGTCCCATCTGCCCCCCTTTCATATAGATGCCATGAACCCATTTCACCCACAAGGAGTCCTGCTTAGTGCTAATATGCCATGCAATCTTGCCAACAGCAGCGAGATTCCAGGAGTATAGGTTGCACACTCCTAAACCACCTTCCTTCTTGGGTCTGCAAACTTTATCCCATTTGACGTAACTTGGCGTATTATTGTCAGGTACGCCATGCCATAAGTAAGAGCGACAAATATTATTGCTCTGGTGTAGAACCTTCTTGGGGAGAATGACAGTCTGACTCCAGTAGTTGGAAACACTCATGAGGATGGAGTTAACAAGCTGAAGGCAAGCCGTATAAGATAAAGCCTTAGCATACCAAGATCTGATTCTACTTGTCAACTTCTCCACTAAATACTCACAGTCTGCAATTGTGTATCTTTTGGAAGTGAGGGGCATCCCTAAATATCGAATGGGAAGTTTCTCAAATGTGAGGTCAAGGCATTGAGCTGCACTATTCCTAAAAACCTGGTCGACCCCAGCAAGGAAAATCCCAAACTTGGCGTTATAAGCACAAAGACCCGAGCTAGCAGAGAAAACCTCCAGCCCTTGGAGTAGAAATGTGATAGATTGCATATCCCCCTTACAGAATAGCATAAGATCATCGGCGAAGACTAGGTGGTTGAGTTTCATTCTAGTGCACCGAGGGTGAAAGGAGAAGGTACTACTATCCCCCGCAATCTTGAGTAATATGGACAAATACTCCATACCTATTACGAACAGGAGGGGCGACATTGGGTCCCCTTGTCTGACACCCCGCTTAGCTTTGAAGCATGGCGAAGGGGAGCCATTGATCATCAAGGAATAGTGGGTGTTTGTCACACAAGCCATAACAATTTTGATGAACCTTCGAGGAAAATTGAGGGCAACCATCATATCTTTGAGAAAGTCCCAATTTAAGGTGTCATAAGCTTTGCGCAAATCCATCTTCAGGAGGCAGCTAGGCATGCAATGTTTTCTCCCTTAATGTTTCACAATATCTTGGCATAGAAGAATGTTGTGAAGAATGTTGCGCCCTTCAACAAAGGCCCCCTGATTGGGGCTTATAATGGTGCCTAGGACTAGCTTGAGTTTACTGCAAATGAGCTTTGATATGTATTTATAGATAACATTGCAGCAGGAGATGGGCCGATAATCACCTGGACCCTTGGGGCATTGGGTCTTGGGAATCAGAGTAATTGCTGTGATATTCCATTCCTTAGGGAGTACCCCTGTGGTAAAGAAGTTTTGGATAGCCTGGACAATATCTACACCCACCACTGGCCATGCAGCTTTGTAAAAACCACTGTTGAAACCATCCATGCCTGGGGCTTTATCATCTGGAATGCTCCAGAGTGCTTTCTTAACTTCATCTGGGCAGAAATGAAGGTTGAGGAGTTGATGATGATTCTCATCAAGTATAGTGCCCTGATGGATAACATTCATATTTATCGGCCTTCTGTCTATGATGTCAGTGCACAGCAAATCCCTGTAGTATGATTGAAAAATCTCCCGTATTCTAGACTGGTCTGTTGTGACCTCATCACCCATATGAAGGACATCACCCTTATGTCTCTGTTTTATCGCCTGGTGGAAGAATTTTGTGTTTGCATCCCCCATTGTGAGCCAATTTATCTTAGCTCTCTGACGCATAGCTGAATCCCTGTCTACTTTAGCTTGTTTGAGGATATCTGCCATATGACATTCTATATCAATAAGGTGGGGGTTAGATGGGTCAGAGTGTACCTCCTCCTGTGCTTTAAGAAGGTTGAACTCAGCTTGGCTCACCGCAGTTAGCTCATCCTTCTTGAACTTACGCAAGCAAAGATTCTTGATGGATTTGAGATTCTGTATAATCTTGTGACAACTGGTGTCATGAGTGTCAGAGTGCTAGTGCTCCTTGACAGAAATAAGGAAATCATCCAGTTTACCCCAAAAATTCAAAAATTTGAACAGTTTAGCACGTCTGGGCTGCTTAAAGAACTGGATGAGCATAGGTGTATGATCAAAATCCTCTTCTGGTAAAAAAATCACTTCTGAGTCAGGGAAGGTGGATTCCCACAAGTGGTTCCTCAAAGCACGATCAATTTTGCTTAGCACTCTTGTTGAACCACTTTGTAAAATCTCCCTGTGCTCTTGAGATAGTTGATATCACAGCTTTCCATGCACCTCCTTAAAGGTTCCAGCTCCTGCTGACGCGGTCTTTGGCCTATTCTTTCATTCAAGTTTGCAATACAGTTGAAATCCCCAATAATAAGCCATGGACCCCTAATTTGCAGCTTAAGATGACATAGTTGGTTGAAGAGATCCTCCCTCCCCTTCTTGTCACTTGAACCATACACGAAGGAGCACTCAAACTTCCCGCCAACTAGGGGTGTTGCTTCAATATGAATGATTTGGCTACTGCACCATATGATGTCAACATTGAGTTCATCACTTTTCCATGCTACGATGATCCTTCCCCCTTTGTGATATGCCAGATTATGAGTGAAGCACCAAGAAGGGCACAACCTTTGGTAAAGGGCTCCTAGTCCTTGCCTCTTTACCTTTGTCTCGAGGAGACCAAACAGGCTTATATTATGATGTGAGATGAATCTCTCCACTTCAATCTGCTTGTGAGCCTTGTTTAGTCCCCTCACGTTCCAGGTTAGGATGTTATTTATCGCCATCGATGGGGTAAGCCCCCAGCGCTTTTATTGGAAGTACCTGAATTTGTGAAGATTCCTTAGTTGTCTCCGTAGCTAAAGCAGCAAACGGATTTGGATTTTCAACCTCTACACGATCCTTCCCCGGGCTACTTGAACGAGGACGAGGGCTGCTGTTGGTGGGGGTTTTAGGTCTCTCCAAGGGTTGCTTTGCACCCATATTCGAAGATGGTTGTTTCTGTTTCACTACATACTGTTTTCGCACCACCTTCTGAAAACCCTCCTTGTCTTTTTGATGTCTAGGCTCGGGTTTTTTAGTTTGTTCTCCAGCTTTGCATTCGGTTTCAGAATGCCATATCTTCTTACACTTCTTGCAAAGAATAGGTTTTCACTCATACGTCACTTTTTGTGTAACTAGTTCGTCTTTGACATTAATGAAGTGGATTTCCTCGGGATACTCTTTATTGGTGTTCAATTCAACAAGAACCCTAGCAAATCGCAATCTAGTTCTTTGACTAGTGGCTTTGTCTATTTTTATAACATTCCTAATTAATCCAGCAATCTTCCTTAGGCTCTTTTCTCCCCAATATTCCATCTTAAGCTTGGGCAATTGTACCCATACAGGCATGGTAGAAAGACTATTTTTATCGGTTGACATCTCCGGTTTCCATGGTTTGATAATGAAGGGTTTATTATCAAACAAGACTCCATTTGACTCATAGGCCTTATCCCTATCATCCAAAATTTTCAATCGAACAATGAAAACACCACTATCCACAGTACCCACAGAATCGATGTCCAAATCTTTCCATATACGTCTCACAAACCCATCAATTACGTGTAAAGGAGGGTTGGAACCAACTACATAGCATACCATAGCACATTGCCAATAATGAATTTCCTCTTGCACATCAAATAAATCAATTTTGAGCATAGGAGTACCTGATATGGTGGGGGTCAGATTCTGTGTGCCCACATTTTGTTTGCTTTTGTCGCAAGATGGCGCATCCTGCTGCTTACTGTATTCGTTGACAATAGTGGCAGCAGCCACAATTGGAGTTTTCCCATGTAAAATCTCAGCCCAGCTTAGGCTTGGAATAGTTCCGTCAGTCTTCTCTTCACCCAGATTCGCATCATCAATCAAAGTTAGGGTTTTCGAGTGTGGAGTTCGGACTTCATTTTCAGGCATAGCAGCACTCAGACCTACCGTAGGTGTGGATTTCGAGTTCTGAGCAGGAATAGGCTGCCGGAGGTTCACCTTTCTTGGTCTGCCGGGGCCCCGTGCTTTGGCGGGTTCGCCCATACTGGGGTAAAGGAACCAGAGACCAAGGCAAGAGAGAGAAAGAGTGGGATGTATCAATAACTAATAATTTACAATTTTTTTAAATAATCAAAAATAATAAAATGAAAAAACCGTGCATCGCACGGGGATTATCTAGGGTAATACTTTGAGTGAACATTACACAATCAAAATAGAGAACACATGAATGATAACAACTAACAAGAATCCAATTCAACTGCATACTTCTTTTGGATATCAACACAGAACTTAATTGTTTATAATTCAGTCTACATACTTCCTCCGTTCCAAAATACTTGCAACACTTATCTTATTTGGCTGTTTCACAATACTTGCATCATTACTATATTTGGCAAAAAGTAATCTTATTTTATTATTACTTTATTCCTACTCCACATATCACCATCAATCATATATCATCTCATTAATCATTTAATATACCCACAACCAATACCTACCTTCCATTATTCATAATTAATCTTTATTTTTTAATTTCATCTTTTAACTAACATCATTTAAATAACATTATTTTTTTTTATTTGCATTATTTAATTTAATTTAATACCCCACTCCCCAACTACCCTACTTTAAATACCCACCCCACCCACTCATCTCCCAACCAATTCATTCAATCTTCCCAGTATCCCACTCCCCAACGGCTCTCTAAGAAGAGTCCAGAACCCATTGAAACCCTAGATCTTCCTCCCTTTATAAACCCAATACCCATTGAAACTCTAATTACCCCATTTATTTCCTCCCTCTCTCTCTCTCTCTCTCTCTCAGAAACGGTGCTCTCTCTCTCTCTAGAAACCCTTGAAACCCTAATTACCCCATTCATTTCCTCCCTTTCTTTCGTTTCAGATCTGATTGTTTTGGTTTATTTTAATGGAGTCTTCACAATATTTTGATAGTGATGAAACTACCCCTGGTTTTGATAGTGATGAAACTACCCCTGGTTTTGGTTCTTCATCTGATTATGGTTTTGGTTCTTCATCTGATTTATATTCTTTTCCTGATCCTTACTCTGATGACGAAGGAGGATTTTTACTTTATGAAAAAAGGATACCCCCCAAAATGACCCTTCGTGGTAGAAATAATGAGCATTTCTAACCCTTACTCTGATTAATGTTGATTTCTGTTCATGCATGTCGATTTTTGATGTTTATGTTTCATGCATGTTGATTATTATGTTGATTATGTTTCATGTTTTTTTAGTTTAAAGATCTGATTTCTGTTGATTTAAAATGTTTATGTTGATTATGTTCTGTTTCATCTGATTATGTCGATTTTTATGTTGATTTTAAAATGTTTTGTTGATTATGTTTCATCTGATTATGTTCTATTGATTTTCAAATGTTGATTATGTTCTGTTTAACCTGTTGATTTAAAATGTTTATGTTGATTATGTTCTGTTTCATCTGTTGATTTTAACTGTTCATTATGTTCTGTTGATTTTAAATGTTGATTTTAAATGTTGATTTTAAATGTTTCATCTGATTATGTCGATTTTTATGTTGATTTCTGTTCATGCATTTTGATTTAAGATGTTAATGTCGATTATTATGTTGATTTCAAATGTTTATTAGTTTTAAGATTGTTTAGTTTAAAGATATATTTATTCTTTTTGTTGGTTCTGTTGATTTAAGATCTGGTAATGTTGATTCTGTTTCATATGATTATTGTTGGTTTTAATCCTTTGTTTAGTTTATTATTGTTGGTTTTAATCCTTTGTTTAGTTTTATGTTCTTTTTAAAGATTAGTTTATTATTGTTGGTTTTAATCTTAGTTTAGTTTTAAGTTTTGTTTATTATTGTTGGTTTTAATCCTTAGTTTAGTTTTAAGATTGGTTTATTATTGTTGGTTTTAATCCTTTGTTTAGTTTATTATTGTTGGTTTTAATCCTTTGTTTAGTTTTATGTTCTTTTTAAAGATTAGTTTATCATTGTTGGTTTTAATCTTAGTTTAGTTTTAAGTTTTGTTTATTATTGTTGGTTTTAATCCTTAGTTTAGTTTTAAGATTGGTTTATTATTGTTGGTTTTAATCCTTTGTTTAGTTTATTATTGTTGGTTTTAATCCTTTGTTTATTTTTATGTTCTTTTTAAAGATTAGTTTATTATTGTTGGTTTTAATCTTAGTTTAGTTTTAAGTTTTGTTTATTATTGTTGGTTTTAATCCTTTGTTTAGTGTATACGCAGCCAATGTACAAAATAAAAAAAAAAAAGGAATAGGTTGCGGTTTGTTTATTTGTCCGCAGCCAATAAGTGTAATAAAGTAATGGGCTGCGGTTTTTCTATTGGTCCGCATCAAATAAGTAGAGCCCAGCCCAAAAGACCCTTATTGAGCGTCGTTTTCCAATTTTCATAACCCTAATTTCAAATGGGCGCCGTTTTCTCTCTTAAATTCCTTCTTATTCCTTCTTCCTGGGCGCCGTTTTATAAAACCCTAATTTCATCACCCTCTTCTCTTCCTTCTTCCTTCTTCCTTAGCTTCTTCCTTCTTAATTCCTTCTTCTCTTTCATGACTCTTAATTAAATAAAACCCTAGTTAATCTTGAAAGACTACATCTTCATTCTAACATTAGAAAACGACGCTCCTTCTCTTCTTCCTAAGTTTTCCCTAAGTCTCCTTCAAAAGCAAAAAACCCTAAATCTTAATTCATTTCCCTATCTCCTTCTTCCTAATTCGATTTCAAGTCATTCTAACAATGAAGATTGAAGATTTCAAGTCATTGAAAGTGAAATTCAAGTAATTGAAGATTTCGTTTTTTAGATTTCTTTTAGATCTTGATGTTCTTGATGTTGAAATTTCCTTTGTAATTTTTTTAGATTTTTTGATTGTAATATTGATGTTAATGTTCGTCTTTTTTTGATTGTAATTTTTTTGATTTCGTTTTTTGATGTTCTTTTAGATTTAGTTTTCTGGGTTTTTTTTTGATGTTCAAGATCTCATTTGCATGTTTTCTGGGTTATACTTCGTTTTCTGGGTTGTTTTTTGAGTTTTTTAAATTTTTTTTGATGTTTGATGTTCATCGTTTGCATGTTCATCGTTTTCTGGGTTCATTTTCAGTTTTTGAATTTTTTTTTATTTTCTAAAATTACTAAAGGGTTGCGGTTGTATATGTCCGCAACCAATGGTTTTTTTTTATTTTGAAAAATGACTAAAGGCTGCGGTTGTAATGTCCGCAACCAATAATAAAATCTCATTTGCTGCTATTCCAAGGGCTGCGAGGTGAAACCGCAGCCAATAACGGTCAAAAAACCGCAACCATTGACGTTTTTTCCACTAGTGATGGGAATAAAAATTGATGAATGATGTTAAATGTTAAATGTTAAATTGATGAATAAAATTTTTGTGCACACGTTTAAACAATCACCTCAATGACTAATGAGAGGTGTTCCCAAATGCAATGGTGCAACTTAAACGGAACAAAGGAAGTATATAATCATATTAGCATTACATCTGTTACAAAATGTTATAATACTCCTTTCCATTAACCTTAAGTCTCCCATTATTTTATTGGGTCAAGTCTCCTGAAATATTTCATTTGTGTTTTGAGCAGTGGCGGATTCAGAACGGAAACTTTGTGGGTGCACAATTAATATAGAAATTCAATAAAAAATTCAAAAAATCTTAAATATATATATAAGAAAAAATTTTCAATTCATACTATAAAATAATATTCTTTAATCTATTTAGTGGCGGATCCAAACTCAAAATCATGGTTAGCACTAACGTGTTGAAGTAAATTAATACAACAATTACGCAGAGTTTTATTTGTACAATGAACAACCATATATTTTTCATTACTCCAAATTGACTTGTAAGTAAGACATCACAATAATAATCTCATGTTACTCTCACTATAAAATAAAAATGGCGATATATGTCATCCACACACCACATCGTACAAAGTTATAAGTTACACTACAAGTTACAATGAAATCAAAGATTAATTTAGTGAAATACTTCCACCGCTCTGAAATACTCATTGCATGACGATTGATGACACTATTTAATATGCAAGTGGGATCTTGTTAAATCGTCTAATCGCATACTTATATAAAATTAACTTTTATAGATTTTAGATGTTCATTATTTCAATATATAAATTATTAAAATAACATATTGTATTACGTAAAAAGTCAAATATAACAAGTATAGTGAAATGGAGAAAATCCAAGGTAAATTTTTTTAAAAAAAAAAACATGGGTAGCCTATGCTACCCATTGCTCCCATATATATACATTCGTCTATGTCCAATATATATCATCTCTTACAAGCCATAAAAATGAATGATTATAAGCTAACATAATAAGTTTAGGAGAAAATCTATCTATAATCTATTAACTATTACTAAAACAAAACACGCTTACATCATCACCTGTCAAAATTGCTTACATGTCATTATTATTTTTCTTATTAATTGTTTAATTATTTTTACTTTTTGGGTCAATCATATTTAATGTATTAGGATACTATATATTTTATTTTATTTATTTTAATTATTTATAAAAAAATTTTAATTTTTTTTGTTAAATGAATATTATTTAGTGCATCGGATATTTTAAAATAGTTAAAACATAAGATACTTTTATTAGGATTTGCTTTTGTTATTTATACTCAAAAAATTTGATAAAACCGTGCATCGCACGGGTACTATCTAGTAATGAATTATAGAGAAATACATAATAAATTCTCTCTAAGTAGAAATGTAATACTATTGTCCCCATAAAATGAAAGGATATTAGAATTCGTAAAACATTTTTGAAAAAGTATAGTTTCGAAATTACAAAGTTAACTACTTATCTATGTATTTAAAATTTGAGTAGTTGGGAAAAAGGAAAAAGGTATTATTAATTGTTTTGGAAAATGGAGAGAACTAGAAGGGATAGTTATAAAATTTCAGGAGAATTCATTATGAAAAAATAAATGTAATCCTAATAACATGGAACCTAGCTATTGATGTAACTAGAGACTAACTCTCCTTCTAGTACGATGATAGACGACATAAGGTGAATACTTGATTTCTTTTATCTCTTTAAGACAATAAAATGTTCTAAGAATATATTCTCGATTTGAGAGGAACTATTAATACTCCCACAAGGTAGTGACCAAGACAAAGCCAACCCGGGTAGCTAGGGTAGTAGGAAAGAACTTACACGGAAGAGCTTCACATGTAGTATTGACTGCCATGTGAGCCCGATATGATTCAATATGTTCTTGAGGGTCTTGGGTTGCATCAATGGACACCATGTTAGGGATATTGACCTTACCCCAATTAGAAATAGCTAAATTTCGAACAGATAAGGGGGTTTTGAAGACAAATGGAGCGTGTTTTGGTCTGCCTTCTTCAAACTTATCTTGATCATGCTTCAATGGGCTTTTATGAAATACTTCTTCTCGTCGGGATGGGGATTATTGATAAGTGCGTGCTCTTTCTTTTGTCTAAGAGTTGATGATGGCACGAGCATTTACCTCCCCAGAACGAAGCTTTCCACATGTAATTATCTTTCTAGCATCCATGACAGAGTGTGTCTTTGTCCGGTTAAGATCTTAGCGATGCTCTTCCTTATCGGGGTTAGGTTTAGGGCCTTCTCTTTCCTTTTCCCGGTTAGGGTTAGGATGATACAACGGTTGTGCTAAGATTTTATGGTGATGATTACCCCTAGTAGGCTTATGAGAATGTTCTTTTCTAGTTTTATGAGGAGATGTGTATTTAGCATTATGGTTTTGAGTGGGCGGTGTTTCTTGGCTTTTAGCTACATCAATTCTACGTAGTAATTGAGTGGGGTAGGCCTATGAATAGGTGTAAGTTAGGGATGGTCACGGGTCTAGGACCCTCTTGGACCCGCCCTAGACCCGCCCCTTTTTTAAGGGTCTGGGTCTAATTTTTTGAGACCCTTCGGATCCGGGTCGAATCTGAATCTAAAAAATAATTGGCGGATCCGGGTCCGGGTCCAATATTCGGACCCTAGACCCACCCCTTGGACCCTTATAAATATTACTTTGGTTAATTTTATTTGTCTTCTACGTATGAATAATATATATGCTACTTGCTAAGTGCTAATCCAATTACCCTTTTTTCGTGGACTCGAACTAGTGTTTATAATAGAATTTAAGCGTATATGGGTGACGTTATGCAAGTTTATGCTAAATTAGTATTAAATATTCGTAAAATACGATAATAACTCTCTTACAAATATACGAAAAATATAAGGACTTACAAATGTTTCAAATTTGACAAATCAAAAAGATTTTCTTTAAACCCACTAAGGACCCATCAAGGACCCTAGACCCATCAGATTCGGAGGGTCTGGGTCCGGGTCTGAAAATTTTGGACCCTTAGGGTCCGGATCCGGGTCTGGATCTCAAAAAATTAAAAGGGTCCGGGTCCGGGTCTGGTTGGACCCGCTCCAGACCCGCCCCATGACCATCCCTAGTGTAAGTCTTCTCCTTGGAGAAGGTTGGACTTGTTCATTTGCAATATTAATAATCTAGTTGGAATTGACTTAAAGGCTTTAGTGATGTGCTTTTGAAGCTGAGTAGTGAGAAGGGTTGCAAATTCTTGAAGGCCTTGATGGGTGACAGGATCTAGGTTAGAATTCGGATTAACATTTAGATGATTAGAATGGTGGGCTTGGCCAAAGCTATTTGCTTCGGACGAATGAGGTCCCGACTAATGAGTACGAGCCTGGGCGTTTCTTTTTGGAGGCATGGCTTTCAGTTCGACTTCAAAGTGAGGTATTACTCTTCCCCACAGACGAAGCCAAACCGTTTTCGGTGAAGCTTAGTTACAATTTGTATTGAGTAGGGGAAAAGTAATGTCAAATGTATGTTCGAGGAGAATCGCCCATGTGTCGAAGTATAGGGTATCCCAATCCAATTCCCTAAAGTTTGAATGATATCGAATGTAGTCGAAGGTGGTTGAAGGTGATCGAAGGAAGTTGAAGATCTTCGAATGAACCTACAAAATGAACAAAGGTTACTAACCTGGGGGCACCACCGGGGAAAGCCCCTTCGATGCTTATGTTAGATGAAGGTTGAATATGAATATAAACAAGAAATTCTTAGAGAGAATATAAGGGAAAATCTTCCTTCAATAGGATTATTTGTGAATGTTTATAGTTGTTGGCTCTGTATTGATGTTGAAACTGACCGAATCGACTTTTCAACTGACAATTGATGAAACGTTTCGATACGTATCTCGGAATTGGGCTTGAATATTTCATTGAATATGTTTGACTACTTCTTTAACTACGAGTGAGGCCCAATTAATATTGGGGCCTTGGGCCCAAAACAATAATATTTATTGAAATTTAAAACAAATGGTCTTGGGCGAGACAGTCTCAAATTGAGACAAGGTTGGGCCGGCTCAATTGGCGCTCCTTACATGCTTTCTCTCTTCTTTTTCACTTTTTGGACATTTTTCCATTTTAATCTTAAAGGTATCAATTTTGACCTTAAAGATATCAATTTCAATTTAGGTAGAAATTGATTAGTTTAACGTCACAATTAATCATTTATTGGTTCAAATTGAAATTTTTACTTTAGTTGATACGTTTTAGTACTACTTTACGTTGAACACTACAACATAATTTGCTTTTAGTGGGATATATTTAGCGACATTTAATTTAAATGTCGTAATTTCTAATAGTGTATAGAGAGGATTTAGTGATATTTATTAGAGCCTTTAGCGGCATATTAAAAAGTCACACTAAAGCTTTTAGTGACATAGGATCTAGTGACATTTCTCACAAATGCCACTATAGACTATAGTGACAATTACATATGCCACTAAAGACCAAATTAAATGTCGCTAAATCACTTTATGGTAAAACTTAAAATAAAAATAAAAAATTATTACACTAAAAATATGAATTAGTGGCATTTTTTTAATGCCTCTAAATCCAATGTCGCAAAAGGCTAAATTTGTTGTAGTGGAAATTGATATCTTTAAGGTCAAAATTGATAACTTTAAGGTCTAAATTGAAAAATGCCCAGAAAACGAAAAAACAACAAAAATGGAATTCTGGAGGGAAATAGGCGCGCGCGTATAGAACACGCGCTTATAATGGGCCGGTCCAGTTGTGGCCTTAGAATAGGACGGTCTTATGCAAGTTTTTATGAATTTAAAATAAATCACCATTACAATTTAGACAATAACTATCTGTTAGCTTTCATTTTTGAAAACCAACAAAAATTTGTTCCCTTACATAAATCAACTTCATGACATAATACTATAACGTAAAAACACCAAAGTGATTCAAAAAACTAAACATCACAATCCTGAGTGAATCAAAAAACTAAACATCACAATTTTTAAGAGAGTTTATTCTTTTCCCATAAAAATGACTACAACATATAATTATATTGAAAAGATAACAATGAGACCTTTATCAAGATTAGAATAATAAGATTGTGGAAGCTTGAAGATAGTTTTTATAGGTTGATAACTTTTTATAGTATTAAAGTGATTACTTATCAGATTAAAATGTCAATTTTTATAGTGATCAATAAGATAATTGACCTAATTAAATGGGTCCGTCTCAACATTGAGATAGTCTCGTACAAGATGGACTATTTTAAATTTTATATTTGTTGATTTTTTGATGTGTGAATATAAACATTTAAAGTATTTCATTTAAATTAATTTTATAATTAGTGTTCAAAACAATTTATTAGAACTATAATTTGTTTTTAACATAGTTTGATAAAAACAAATTCTAGATATTAAAATAATATTGTTTAACATCATACATAACTTATAAAAAGATATTTTTAAAATAAAAAATACATTAAATATTAGCTATAATATTCTATTATTATTTCATTGAAAATCAATAGTCAATATTTACAATTCATTCTCTTTGTTTTTAAAATAATAAACTACAATAAAGTGAAAAAATTGTGTATGACACGAGAATATCTAGTTATTAATGAAATTTAAACTTCTATATTGAAATGACTCATATATCACTCTGTAATTTTAGGTGATATAGGATAATTAATTCGATACAAAGAACATGACTTAACTTAACATGTAGTCTTATTTCAAAGTTCACCCAAATGCAAATTGAAAATTACAAATTCTTACTTAAGACCGTCATTTCAAAAGCAAAGCGTATTATAGATTATAAAAATATTTGACGAAACATATATAGGATAATTAATTCGATACATGACTTAAATTATAGTCTTATTTCAAAGTTCACCCAAATGCAAATTGAAAATTGATCTAATAAATGGAGTCATTTCAAAAGCAAAGCGTGTTTTAGATTATAATAATAATAATTTGTCAAGACTTAATATATTGCAATATGTTCAAATAAATCTGAATCAAAAGTTAATGTACCAAATTTTAAAAAAACTAATTAAATCATAGTTATCATACCTAATATCTTGCTCGAAATCAGGGTTTGGATGATAAAAGGTAATGGATTATTTATACCCATACTCCTTTCACAGAAAAGACTAGATGAATGCAGTCAAATTTCCCCAAACTAATTAATTAGATTTTTAAAGAAAAACTAATTAAATATTAATCTAAATTTTTAAAAATAAAAGTTGAAAAATTTCATGTAGTCACCCCAAGTTTTTGCTTTTCCACAAATATTTTTGTAAAACCCACATGGTGACTTTGAGCTTTCAACTTTTTCACGTGGTACACAAAAAGTTAATTTTTTTTTGTTAAATAAAGTATTTATTTCGACTGAGTTTCGAAATATGTGGTCAATTGATCACGTCGTTTGTTTTTTTTGAAAAATATCATTATGTTGGGTAAGAATAACACAAATTAACACTAAAAACTTCTCTTTTATTCACTACATGAAAAAATTGAAAAGTCAAAATTACCATGTAAATTAAAAATATTTTTTTACCACATAAAAAAGCCGAAATTTCAAAATTAGCTCATGAAATTTCCACTAAAAATTTAAAATGGTTGAATTCCCGAAATAATCTGGTTAACAACTTAACATGATGCAAATATGTAATACTCCCTCCGTTCTTTTTTGATTGTCCTATTTGAAGATTTCACACAAATTAAGAAAGGTGGAATTTCTGTAGATAGTGGGTATTATTTTATTAAGAAAGGTGGAATCTTTGTAGATAGTGGGTATTATTTTATTAAGAAAGGTGAAATCTTTGTAGATAGTAGGTGTTATTTTATTAAAATAGTGGTGTGAATTAATAATTGTATTGTTATTATAAGAGAGAAATGGGGGTTAAATGAGGAATAAATATAGTATATGAAAGGAAAAAAAACTTTCCAAAATAGGAAAAAAAAAAAACAGACTTATGAAACTGCTCGTTATAGTAATGTGGACAAACTTAAAAGAACAGAGGAAGTACTAATTAATTGTAAGGGTTATATGTCGGCTTAAAATTTACTTTAATTCTCTTTGTTTTACTACCTATATTCGAGTTTTTTGCATAAGAATTTAAATACTCATATTTTTTGTTAAAAAGACCATTACAACCTCGAATGAGATATGAATAAAACTTGATAAAGTACAAGGAAAAAAAGTGCAAAATAAACATTTACATAATTATTTATTGCCAAAAAATAATATAACAAATAATTTGAAATAATAAAATAAAAAATGTTAAAGTATAATAATCCCTATGTTTTCATTTGTTTTTCTCATTTATTTTTTGCGTAGATCCCATTGCAAACTTTTTTAGTCAAATAAATTTAATTGTGGGAAGATATATATTGAGTTGATTCCATCAAGATACCACATTAATATTGTTTTTTTTTTTCTTATAAATCGATAAGGAAATCATAATCAAAGTTTCACACTAAGTATTATCTATTTGAAAAAACATGAAAATGGAGGAGAAGAAAGAAAGAATAAGTACTTTATCCGTGTTTTTTACTTGCACCCAAACACATTTTTACTAGTCCAATGTGTTTGTCGGGTTACTTATATATAGAATCATATACTCAACTGAAAATTATTAAAACTCGATATTATAAAAGTGTTCGACGAGACGAATAAAACAAAATCTCATACAAATATGTTTTTTCTGGTTTAATACTCGCAATATTTAAAATACTATATTTTGAATGATGAATAGTACCTAAAAAATAGTGTGATTGCAACTGAGGAATGGAGGAAGTATAATATTACTCCCTTCGTTTTTTTTGTTTTTCTTGTTTACGTTTTACACTGTTTACAAAGTAAATTTCAAACCTCAATATCTCTAAATACAAATAATAAAAAATTATTAAAATTACCTAATAAAAAAGTATATATCAAGACAAACCTAATGAGATTTCACATGTGCATATTTTATCTTCTAAATAAGTGTCAAAATATTAATCAAATTTTTCACTCTTTTAAGGTGGAATATAAGAGAAGGGAAGGTGTAATCAATACCATTAAAAATGTGTACTCTATAAAATTTGCACAAATTCTTGTGAGGTCAGCTCGTTATACATACTTTTTAAAATATAATAAGTGAATATAAGAATGATGTAAATTGACATTTAAAATATTTTAAATAGACATTATGAATAATATAAGTAGATATTAAGAATACAATAAATAAATACTCCCTCCGTTCCTTTATGTTCTTCCACTTTACTATAATAGGTAGTTTCAAAAGTTCTTCCACTTTAGAATACTTTCTATTTTTGGAAAGTTTTCATCTCACTTTTACTCCTTAAAACCCCACTTTCCTTACTTCACACTATTATTTTATTATTTTTTTTCTCTCATACTTTCAATACAATCATTACTTGACACTACTATTTAATTATTTTTAATCATTACTTCCTATTACTATATAATTAAAATAATACCCACTACTAACAAAGATTCCATTTTTCTTAATCAAATAGGAACAGAGAGAGTATTAATCTTTATAAATTGGGTTTGAAAGATACTTCTATCTTTTAGGGGGTGTTTGGTAGAAGGGATTTGAGGGGAGGGAATGGGAATTCTTATGTAGATTTTTAAATGTCTTTGTTTGTTAAGAGGGAATGGGAATTTGGAGAGGTAAGGGAATGGGACTTTTTAATGGTAAAGTCCCTAAGAAAAAAGTCCTTGGGGGGAGGTGGTAATTGAAGTTGGGACTTGGGACTTAGGATTTTGTGATAAAATTTAACCAATTTTTAATCTAGTCTCATCCTTTACCAAACAAAGACATGAGACATTTTATCTTAAGTCTCACTTAAAGTCTCTACCTTAAGTCTCACAATTCCCATTCCTTCCTACCAAACGCCCCCTTAAAGGACGGAGACTAGATGTATAATTACATGAGGTAGCGCGAGTTCCTCGAGGGTGATATATTACTGGATACCATAACAGCTGGGAAACTCACAGCGTCCTCACGCATTCCGTACCACTAAAAAGATAAAAAAAATAAAATTATTTATTTTTCTTTAACTGTTATTTGTTTATTAGTCGGCCAATCTCGTACACGTTGATGCTTGATTAACGTTGATGCTTTATAAAAATTGATCCTCGTGGAACTCGAACTAATCCTCTAGACCAACTTTATTTTTATTTTTATTTTGAAGAAAAACAAACTTTATTTTTTAGTCTGTATTATTAATTTTTTTTAATTTTATTTTTGTTATTATTCATATATTTTTTTTTCAACATTTCTATTTATCTTAATAGTTTTACTAGATAGTGCCATTGTATCGCGTAGTTTTTTTAAAAAATTTCGACATAAATTACATTGATTTATCTAAAGTATTACAATTGTTGATAACATATTTCAAAATCAAATTTAACTCAAAAATATGTAAAATTATTTTATAAAAGTTTAAACAAAATAAATAACTTTTGTCATAAAAAAATATAATTGACTTGTATAAAAATAGTTAAAATCTGAATCATATTAGAATTTAGGTATATTATGTTTTAAGCATCTCAAATAATACTTATTTAATAAATAAAAATAAAGAAAAACAAAAAAATAAATAAAATAAAAAAATTATAAATAATTGAATTTTTTTTTAATATATATGGTTTTCAATTACATTAAATAATGTGAGTAATAAAGTCAAAGATAAAAAATTGTCCTAAATGCAATGACATCATTAAGTATTGGAGGTTTGATTTTTTTTTTTTAAAAGTTGATATTAATGATTTATGCATTAAAACAAATCAAACAAAATCTCAATTGACTATGTTAAAACTTATGTAGTAAAATGTAAATTAATAGTGATTGATAAACAATGTCAAAAATCAAATAAAACTAATATCTTGAACAGGAGGGAGTACTAGATTCCACCCACCTATTTATTTAGACTATACATCCTCTGTTTTAATAGTTGCTATACTTCTGTTTTTTACACTATCCAATGCACGATTTTAATATTTAATATTTTTAATTTCATGAAAATATACAACAAAACGACTCAAATAAGGTTCCACATGACTATATTTTGTATTATACATCAAAAAATGCATATGAAATAAGATAGTTTATGAACAGTGATTTCTACGGAAGCTTTAGCAACTACTTCCTCCGTTCTAAAATACTCGCTACATTTTCGTTATCGACACTATTCACCGTTCAAGCTTATTTTATATATTGCGGCTAATGAGTAAGAAAAAATATAGTCAAGAATATTAATTTTTTATAATTTTTAAACGTGTATTCAATATATAAATAATTAAAATAACGCATTGGACTACGTAAAAAGTTAAATATAGCAAGTATGAAAGCGAACAAGTATTAAAATTGAGAGGAATAATACAACCGTCACATCCCATAAAATAACACTATTTAGAAATATTCTTGATTTTCCTTGTATTGTCGAAGGGACCTTATTTCCATGTTTCTAATTATTTTTTTATAAACACTCAAGTCTATACAACATATAAGGTCCTAAATATAGTTCATTCTCCCACTTGCTTGAGTTGAATACACAGAAGTAATTGGAAGGATAAAGCAAGAGAAAGAAAGAAGAATGGGGGAAAATTGGTGGTCAATTGTAAAATGGTTAGTATTTGGATTGATTTTGATTTGGGTTTGGAAATTTTATAATTGGGTTTGGTTGAAACCTAAAAGAGCAGAGAAGTCTCTGAGACAACAAGGGTTGAAGGGAAACTCATACAGGTTCTTAATTGGTGATCTAAAAGAGACCTCTAAATTAAGGAATGAAGCTAAGAAGAAGACTCTTCCTTTTACTAATGATTTCTTTTCTCATTTGTTCCCTTTCCATCACCAGCACTTCAATAAATATGGTTTGTTTACTCTTCTTTTCTGTTTTGTTTTTTCTTTGCTTCATGCTCTAGTTTGTCTTTTGAAATACGGTCTGTTTGGTAGGTGATAATAAACGATGGTAATGAAAATGAAAATGAAAAATTTGGGTAATTTTGATTGAAAAATCTTTTGGCTACCTTGATGGTGTTGCTTGTCCAACTTTAATCATCTCATTTTGCTTCATATACTTCATTTCAATGCATTATCACTTGGAGATGTAATATTAGGTGGTAATGAAAATATATAAATAAAAACATTTTTGTGTTATCATGAGAATGATATGAAATTTTTGATAAATTTTACGGTACAAATTATTACCATTACCATCATTTGATACCGCTAACCAAACGGGCCGCTAAGTAACAATTTGATTTATATATAAAATGTTAATAGTATTGATTGTATATTGAATTGGAGGGAGTATGATTTTGGTGCATTTGTATGGGAAGTTAAGCTAGTTTGTTTAGAAGGGAAAGGAATTGATGAACACAAATTATTATTTGCTTTCAAATCTTTTCATGATTTGAGAGACTCGGTTGTTAACAAATTTAAGAGACTTGACCTTTAAATCCCTTCCTTACAAATTTCTTATATTCAAAATTAGTATTCAAAATAAGAATAGTACATCCATTCAAATTTCCTCCTTTTCATTCTTTTACTTTATGAAGTGTAAGGTTGGTAATAAAAATGATTTGTAGTATAATGAAATTGATAATTGATGTCCCAAAAAATGTTATTACTTTAATACGCCTCCTCACACGAGAATTCAATTGGAGTAGAAGTATGAATGCAGCACAAATCCTCATCATACCTAGCGTTGAATGCTCTAGTGTGAATGAGGGGTTGTTTGAATTCAAACTTTTGACCTCTTGTCACACTGACTTCTTATATATTATATACTCTAAAAATACCACGTTATTTTTCACCATTTTTTACTATCACGAAATATCACATTTTACATTTGATTTTTCCTACAAAAATTACATTGGTTTTTCATTATTATTTCCACCATTTAATACCTACCACGAAACGGGTTCTCAATGCAAAGAAAGTGTATTGATGATAAATCACATATGCAGGTCAAAATTGTTGGACATGGTTGGGGCCAATACCAGTCATAAACATTGCTGATCCTGAGCTTATAAAGGAGGTTTTCTCTAGGATGAACGAGTTTAAGAAGGCAAAATTGAACCCTCTTGTTGCATTGCTTGTCCCTGGACTTGTTAGTGCTGAGGGTGAAAAATGGGTTAAACACAGGAGACTCATCAATCCTGCTTTTCATATGGGAAAGTTAAAGGTACTTTACTTTTTCTTATACTTTCTCCGTTTTACTATACTTGCTGACATTTTATGCAATTCAATGTATTATTTTGATAATTTATATATTGAACTATGCACATCTAAAAAAGGTAATGTTAAGAAAGACTGCGACTCAAACAAGATTATCCCACTTGACTATATTTTTTCTTATCATATTGGCCGCAATGTATAAATAAGCTTGAGAAATAAATAGTGAAGATAACTGTAATGTAGCAAGTATTTCAGAACATACAATCATGAAACTAAATGAATAAAATGTATTACGTGACGCTAATCTCTAATTTCATTTTTCACATTTGTGTAGCTCATGCATCCAGCTTTCAACGCTAGTGTTAGTGATTTAGTGAACAAATGGGAGAAGATAGTATCCAAAACAGGCTCTTCTGAGATTGATTTGTGGCCCCATTTTTCAAGCTTAACTGCAGATGCTATCTCTCGTGCTGCATTTGGTAGTAGCTATGAAGAAGGAAGGATGATTTTTGAACTCGTGCTCGAACAAATGGAACTTGCCTTACGTCTTTTGCAATCGGTTCCGATACCAGGAAAGAGGTATGCTTAAGCTGTACTAGTGTACTAGGACTTCATATTGCTTATGAGAGTACTCCTCCATCCTCCTTAACTTGCATTGCTCCTTTGGAGGGTGGTATAAGAATTATCAAAATTCAGATGACCGAGTATTTAGTTGTGTATTGTAGGTGAAAACATGTATAGCTAGGTTTCATTGTAGGACGAGAAATAAATAAAAAGGTAATAGAGCAGGAGCACGTCCAGTAGAACGGACTAAATGGGAAAAATCATGGCGACGAGGAGCGTCTGTAATATTTTCCGTGCTTTTAACCATTGGCTTATGCTTTTGGTTGATCTGAATTCTTGACATAGTATCAGAAATGTATATAACATATTCAGGAGCTTCAAAATAAAGTTTAAATTGATATCTTAAAGCTCTCATAGTTGATGGGTTGTCTTCAATCACGACCTCCTCAAGACGAGGGTATTGGTCTGCCTTCTTTCCCACTCTCCTCAGACCTTTCTTTGGGCGAGACTTATTGGGATGATGATAATGGTGATGAAAACCCAAAAAATGTTATACTCCATCCTTTTAGACTCGAGTACGAACATATCCACATGTTTTGATGTAATTTATCTTTGAAAGTTTCACACACAATTTGATATAGTGAAATTCATATACTACCTTTAGGTTTTTGCCTACAAAGACCAACCGAAGGATGAAACAATTGAACTCAGAAATACAAAAATTGTTGGTGGCTATAATTGACAAAAGAAAGAAGGAAATGGAGGCTGGAGAACCTGCCAAGGATGATTTGCTGGGAACATTGTTGGACTCTAATTTCAAAGATTCGAGTGAACGAAATCAAAAACGAAAACTGAGCATGACTTTCCAAGATATAGTTGATGAGTGCAAGCTCTTCTACTTAGCAGGGCAAGAGTCCACTTCAGTCTTACTTACATGGACTCTGCTTTTGCTAAGCAAGCACCAAGACTGGCAAGCACGAGCTCGAGAAGAAGTTCTTGCTACATTCGGAAAGAATGAGCCCGACTTTGATGGTTTACACCAATTAAAGATAGTAAGTGAATAATATTATGACCGATCATTCGTATTTTAGTGTCTTAATCGTTTACTCAATCATAACTGTTTTTTTTTTTGTGTGTTAGTTAACAATGATCCTACATGAAGTGATGAGACTATACCCACCAGTGTGCACAATCTCTCGAATGGTTTTCGACGATGAAACAAAACTCGGACATCTAAAAATCCCTCGTGGTTCGATGGTTTCGATGTCAGCGCTTTATACCCACCACGATCCCAAATTCTGGGGTGATGATGCCTTGGAATTTAACCCGGAAAGATTTTCAGAAGGGGTTGCAAAGGCAACAAAGGGTAGTACTGTATTCTTTCCCTTCGGTTGGGGGCCGCGTATTTGCATTGGCCAAAACTTTGCTCTTATTGAAGCCAAGCTGGCAGTGGCCATGATTTTGCAACGCTTTTCGTTCGAGTTGGCACCAACGTACGCACATTCGCCTACCACAGTTTTGACGCTACAACCACAACATGGTGCTCAAGTTATATTGCATCAGCTTTAAGCTGTGTGTTTAGTTTCTACTCATGGCTTTGATAGAAGTATAAACCACATATTACATCTGCTTTAGTATGTAAAATACTTTCTTTTTGTTTGTTTCACTTGGTTTACCTGTTTTAGGGATGATTTAGATACCATCTTTTAGAGAATAAAATATGTTGCTTGATTTAGTTTTTTAAGTTGCTAGAAAACTATGAAATAAATGAAGTTGATTTTTGTTTTTTTAGGAGACAATGTCTGTTAGTGCTGAGCATTTGTGCCTATTAGAATGATGGTAATGTGAATGAGTTGCAATATTTTTCATTAACCTGATTTATCATTGCAATGGTTATCATAATCTTAACATCAAATACGCGTTTTTCTATATATTTTTCTTTCAACACAATTTTGAGTGGTAATAACAGTGTATTAATATTATTAAAAAACAATAATTAAATTACAACTAGGAGTTACAATTAGAAATCAACATACCACACCAATTGGTTGAAGGATTATATTCGAGGATCAGTTTAACAATACTCTATCTGTCTCATTGAATTTGCATCATTTTCAATTTTGGTCCGTCCCACTTAATTTGCATCATTTCTATTTTTGGATGATGACCCATCACTTTCTTTTAATCTCATTCATACATTTTAAAACTCTTTTAATTTTATCCACACAATTCATACCCTCCCTTCATTTATTACTACTTTTTTAAAAACACCCATCTTTCGCTTTGATGCAAATTAAAGAGGACGTAGGGAGTACATATTAAATATGTGTAGGATTAATATAGATACAAACGCCCGGTATAGTTAATATGAAAACATTCCTTGCTAGAAAATAATAGACATTTTTAGACTAATAGGATTACCCTCGATTCCCTCTTGGCTAGATACAACAACAAGCAACAATGAAATTGTTTAGGTCACCGTGTGATATCCCAGATTCACCATGAAAAGAAGTTAATAGATTACTCATATTAACAATGAGCATCTTCTTTATTAGAATGGATGACCTTCTGAAAAGTTTTCTTGAATGCGCATAGAGGTGTTCATTCGGGTGATTGGTTCGGTTTCGGACGGGTGTCATTCGGTTCGGTTGTATTTCAAATCGGTTATGTTTCGGCTGTTTGTTATGACGGGTCGCACTCGGGTCGGGTCGGTTAGTCACGGTTCGGTTAAAGATCGGTTATTCGAGCTATCGGGTTAGCATCGGTTCGGTGCCGGTTGAAGTTTGGGTCGAGTGTTAATCGGTATCGGGTTGTCATCGGTTAATATTGGTTCGGTTTTGTCGGGTACAGATCGGGTTCGATTTTTTAGAAAACAGAATTCGGCTACGTATTACTAATTACTATCGATCCAAAACAAAATAATTAAAATGCAAATCAATTAGTGATCATTATTACTTTGTTACTTTTACATGTTTTACCGAAAATTAAAAATATAAAGCTCTATAAATTTTCCTCTAGTACGATTAAAAGTAGTTTAATAAATATTCACCATTGATTATTAGCTCTAAAAATATGAAATCATGTATTTATTAGATTAACTAATAAAATGATTGAATATAATACTTCTATTTTAAAAATTGGTTCAGATTTAAAGTAATTCGATCTAAAATTCGTTCGGGTTAAGTCGGTTTTAGCCGGATCGAGTTCGGTTTCGAGCATGATTCGGGTCGGATATGACTCGGGTCGGTCATTTTTAGGTTCGGGTCATCTCGGTTAACGGTTATGTGTCGGTTACAAAATTCGGCTACAGTTCGGGTTCAGGTTTCCCATTTTCGGTTGTCAACCGGTTCAGGTACAACATCGGTTCGGGTATTGTCGGTTCGATAAACCTGAAAACGGAAGATATTTTCGGGTCGATTTACTTCCGGTTTCGGCTCGGATTTTCGGGTCGGGTCACTTTTGAACAGCTCTAAATGCGCACGAGTAAAGTCAAAGAAAAACAAGCAAGCCAACATCCTGTTTGGCTATTTGCATGTACGCAGCAGTTACAAATTACAATATCTTTTTAAAAGATATAAAAAGAAAATCCCAAATATTTAGTCTGGATTTCACTTTCTCATTTCTTCCTTAAATTATTCATTCAAAGCACCAACAGACAGTCAGCATTCAAAATTCCCTGAATTTATCCAACCTTTTAAAATTTTTAATGAATGTTTTTTGTCATCTGAACTAATACTTTGTCGTGTACTCCATTTCTATTCTAACGTATGATTGCAACTCAAACAAATGAAATTTTATTTCTTCCCTTCTGAATTTACAAATGATTTCCTTCATTCCTCTCCATTAATCGGGAATTTATTCCATTTTGGAATTGGGTATAATTGATTAATTAATTGATTTAATAACCAATAAAAAACGACCGAGGAATAACAATGGTGGTAACTGAGATTTCGATGATCCATCATGTGGCCATTGTGTTCATTCTAATTTGGTTGCTTAATTCATACAATTGTTGCCACCCACTTCTTTATTTTGTCGCTTTAATCTATCTATACCAGGTTTGAATCATTTTTCATCCCTCTTTTATGTATATTTACATTGGGTATTATGATCATGTTGTTTCCCTTCATTTCTTTTGGTGTAAAGCATTGGTTTTATGCTTTTGTGGTTCTATCTATATTGAGATTCAATTTTTGCTTTTAAGAAACGGAAAAGTGGGTCATTAATGAATTTTTATGGCTTTTTCTTTTGGGTTTTGGTAGATTCATGAAAGGTATGTTATGAGATTAAGGAGAAAGTTGCAATTTGAAGAAAAAAAGGCATCCAATCAAAGACGGGTATGATTAACCTTTTAACTCTTTTTTGATGCTTTCCTTTTTTGTACTTCATATGGTTTTTATTCCCTTTTCATGGAGAATTGATTGATTAGTGACTCTAGATGCTATGATTATGATTGAAGTAGGGTGAATTTTAATTGGTCATGTGCCTTTTTGACTTTTCCAGATACTAACAGATTCTGAGACAGTAAGGTGGCTGAATTATGCAATTGAAAAGATATGGCCAATTTGTATGGAGCAGATCATTTCTCAGAGGATCTTTCTTCCTATTATTCCTTGGTTCCTGCAGAAGTACAAACCATGGACTGTAGTATGATTCAGTTTTTTGATCCATGATTGTGATCTTGTGATAGTATTTTGCAACTACCTACAAGTAGTCTTTCTATGATCCTTGCTTTGTAAATTCTAGTTAGGTGGCATACATTTTTTCCTGGATTGAACTTCTAAAATCAATGTCACGACATTAGGTCATTGTTGCGATCTCAATTTCACTGTGGTAGGGTTTTCCGGATAAGATGAAAGAGAGGCAATCATTTTACAATTGGTTAAATATCTGGAGATTCATGGGGATAGATAGAGAAGCTTAGTACTTTATAGGGAGAAAACGGGGTTATTGATAGTTTGATACTTTCTGAAAATATGTATTTGGGGTAGTAAGTGTTTGGAGACTAGAAATAGAAAGATTTTTTTGCGAGTGAGTTGCTTCAGTAGTTCAATGTCTCATTTGAAGTGCATTGAATATATTTAGTCTGCATCACTGATTTCATGAATTTGCTTTGATGTCGAAGATTGGAATTTATCGTAAATTTTGTTTGTTTTTCGTTCTCTAGCTTTACTTATACCATGGTTTATTTTGTTTAAAGTTACTTGATGTCCATACTCTATGTATGCACTCCACAAAAAAAACTTCTGTACACTTCTGATGTGCAGGAATCAAATATACAATGCTGTGTTATGATGTTTATAAAGGAAAAAAACAGTTTACGGAGAATCTCTTTGTTCTCACCGAAGTGAATCTTCTAAGAGACCTTTACAGCCTGCTATGCATATGAATGTGATTGTTTTGCTAATTCAATTGATGAAGGCTTTCTGCAATTGCATTGTACTGATGACTATTTATTAATCTTAGAAACGAGCTGTTGTTCAGCATCTTTACTTGGGAAGGACCCCTCCTCTGTTCACTGATATTCGTGTTCTTCGTGACTCTACTGAGGATGACCATTTGGTATGTTTCATAAGCTCTGATCTGCTTCAGACAGTTATCAATTTTTATGAAAAACATTTGTAGACACCTCTTTTTGTCTATAAGAAAAAGATGAAACACTGACAACCATGTTCGTATAACAAGATGTTATTATTGTTACGTAAATTTAGGTTTTGGAGCTAGGGTTGAATTTCTTGACTGCAGATGATATGAGTGCAATCCTTGCTGCAAAACTTAGGAAGAGACTTGGATTCGGAATTGTGGCAAAGATGCACTTGACTTGCATGCATGTTGAAGGAAAGGTATAGTGTTTCTTTGTACTTAATGTTCATGCAAAAGCAAAAATTGACAAATGTATTTAAAACATTTGCACTTTTTGATATTTGAGGCCCCTTGTTCTCTGGTATCAAAACCTTTTACAACCTTTTGTATCTTGATATTTTTGAATACGTATCATTTGCACTTTTTTAGACTCCTTGCCATCAACGTATGTGATGAGTTCTCACACCCCTCCCCACCCCCCAAAAAGAAAACACTCACAATTGCGACAAAAAAAATCCATTTGATGATCATTAATAGATATTGTGCTGTAAGTTCGCTTAGACCTAAGGGAACATACGAGCTACGAAGAGATCCAAAGGTATGAAAGGAGATCGAGAATGTGTTTAAAGAATGGAGGATGTTTTGTTGCAGTTTAGGGACACTTTTGAGGATGAATTGTCGCCTTAAATGTGTAAAGATATGTAATGTATGCTAGGTTATGTATTTGAAGCAAAAAATAAGTAATGTGGAATGGAACAAGGAAAAGAATGAAGTGATTGAATAAGGTTACGTATAAGGAGGGATTTACAAATGAACAAAGATTGCATTAGGATTACGATTGTGTAGTGTTTGCTGCGTGTTGAATCAAAGAGGTGAATGACTTGTACATGGAACGAATGAAGGAAGAGACACATGATTAATTAATAACAGACTGAAAACGATTGGGTTGATGGATTGAGAAAGAATGGAATTTTATAGGTATAAATGATAAGCTTTGATATGTCACACAACAAAGCCAACCATGTAAAAATGCATGAATGGCATAGGTTGGTGATAGAAAAGCTAGCTTTGTATTTTAATGATAAGTAACACCATAATGAATAACCAAGGCCTCTAATATTACAAGTGGATCGCAAGTTCATTAAGCAAAGAGAAATTCGTTTCCTAAGCTTAGTTCAAGAACTATAGAGAAGACAAAATTTTTTCGACATTTGCAAATGACAACCTAGTTACATATTTATTTATACAAAATAAGGAACTCAAACAAAGAAAACAAATCAAAAATACGCTTACTCCTCTATGTGAAACAAGAGAAGAAACCACCGCTTAGAAGTTGGGAAGTTCCGTAACTTTTACATGTACTGCCCATGATCAAAGTAACTTACCCTAAATTTTCCAGTCTTGAATAATTTGTACCCGTGCTCTTTTGAACCTCCTTTTAAGTGGGAAAATTCATATTGTAGGATTGTTGATCAAACATCATGTTGGCAAGTAGTTATTGCCCATGTTCACTTAGGGGGTAGTTTATGACCACCTGTGAACGCTTGACTCCCTTGACGCAACTTTCTTGCAGAAGTTTTCTTATTTTTGTTCAGCTAACTACCAAGCTCCACACGCCCATATGCACGACCGTGTAGTTGTTCCACTTGCTTGTAACTTTCAACTCATAATCTCCTCAACTTCAATGCACACATGTCAACTGTGTGCAGGTGCTTTGAGTTATTGTGTGGAGTTCTCTAGCTTGCGTTTTGTCCGTGCTTGCTTAGCTTACAGCATAACTAAGTTTAACTACTAACTAAGCTATTTAAAATTATTATAAACCAAAATAACCATCCAAGAAAGTTCAATTACAACTTAACTAAAATAATAGACTTAAATGTAAGTAGCATGCATAAAATGAACATAAACATGGTAGCTTATTTAAGCCACCATTGTATGATCTTTGAGCTGAGGACTTGGAGTTGACTTGGACAACGAGGATGGGTCTCTATACCCAACAAATTGAAAGAGTTGTGTCGTGGAACTAGACATGTTTGCTTGAGATATTATATTATATTTTAATGATTTTAAGAAAACATATAAAAAAAAGGTGCTGGAGAGACTCTTTTGCTAGAGATAAACATCCCCAAACTTCATAATTTCTATTGAAATTCTGAACCAATATATACAATCAAATACATGAATACATTTAATTTAGGAAATTATAGAGTTTTGTACTCTATAAGTTGAGAGCATAATTGTTGAAAGCATCACTAGCTTACACTCATTGTCTTTTATCATTAAAGTTCTAATTTACAGCTAACACTTGTTTGAACCCATTGAATGAAATGATTTCATGAGCATATAAAACTCACGTGTTATCATCAGCACAACATACTCATCTCAGCTATGATAAATCTTTGAGTTCAAAATTATAATTTGTTCATTTGTTGTGGACGTAGTATTCACTTCTTATTGTGAAATTGTTCTTGTTGGCTTTGATAGAGGTTATGATGTGGGTCCACCAAGGCATCTTAACTTTATGATTTATTATGAAATACTATTATTTGAGGATAAGATTATTCCAACTATTTCTACAAATTATTGCAAGCATATGCTTGAACACTGTCAATTCATATGCTATGTGTCCAAAGTAGCTTTTGCCTTGGGAAATAAGGACGAAAGAGGTATACAATCAAGGAGATTTGTCAATAGTTGTTAGCTCTAAGAACTTCGTAGTTAGCTCTAAAGGTTAACTGACGAATAACTCTATACACAAGTAGTATTTGGCTGTGGTAAAACTTACCACTTGGATAGTTATAACTTTGGTTTAAAAGAAGAACTAATATATATTTTTGGAATGTAATAGAATGTAACAATGACGCTTTGACTTCTCCTAGTGGTTGCAAAAAAACATCTCTCTACATAATAGCAATGTGATTATGTTTTTGTCTACACTATATTGTATACCATTAGGAATGTAATAAAATGTTAATTTTTAGTTTATTTTTTTCTCTTTTCTTTTATATAGATTTTACTTAAATATCTGAATAGTTTTAAAATAAAAAGGAAACGATAAAAATGTTTTCATCTTATAGCTTCCCTTCCCCTGCATGAAACTCATGCTCCTCCCCCTTGCCCACCCGTAGATTGCTGATTTGAAATATAAAAAATTCAACGACATTGAATGAATTAGTACATAAAGAATCTACGACATTAAACATCTATTAATCTAAACTGTTTTTTGGCTAGTTAAAGTTTAAACCTCGTTGCTACCATGTTTAATATCTCTTTTTTGTCCTTTAACAGGGATTTTTGGTTGAGCTTAAATCTGTAGTTCATCAAACATTAGTTTTGACATTTAAAAGCTATCTTTGAGCACTATTCACCTCATACTATTTGTAACATTAGTAGAACTTTGGCCTCGTGAAACCTATACAAGCTAATCAAAAAGCTGTTGTGAAACAAGGTGTAGATACTTTGTAGTTTTTTTTCCTAGTATTGTAGAATTTTTTCAGGCCTGAATCTTGAGTAGTTGTGTTGGATATAGAGATGTTAAGGAGTGCAATATATGCTTATGCACAGCTGTTTGGAGGCTCGTGACAGGAATACGGCAGTCGGCAGAGTGTAACAGCTTTGCTCATTGAATAAAAACTCTCCTATTACATTACATACCGCCTATTTCGAAACCTGTTTGAGAGTTGCCTCAACATTAAATCCCGTTATATAACGATGCGTGAACTTTTACGGTCAAAATTCTGTGTTGACCGTTACGTAACGTGTAACACCCGTTATTTCACCATATAATGATATTTCACCTTTCCAACATTATATGTCTCCATATTAAAATTTCGTTAATACACATTAAATTTAATCATTACGATCACTGAAATTATAGTTACTCATAATTTAGTTGACAAACAAAATAATTAATTAATAGCTAATCAGTTCTTTAATTATGCATTAAAAGAGTTTCAAATATTATATTTATAATAGCTATAGGTATATTATTGCATAATAATAGTAGTTCAACAGCAAAAATATAGTTATAAGTTCAAACTACCATTGTGTGATTTTTTTTTTTTTCAAAAATCACACTGCATCGTCCTCAATTCGTGTTATTACTCTGTTATAACCATTCTTCCCTACGCTGCAGCCGTTTCCGCAAAAGCATCCGCGATCGCAATTTTTTTTCATGGCTTTGCTACAGCTTGAAATTATTATTCTGTAAATTATTTCGATACACTGCATGCTCATTTAGTAATTTGGCCAGCCGTGCAAGTATGAAGCTTCAGAAGGGCTACCGACTGCATTTGACTTAGTTTGTGAGGCCTTGAAGGTTTGCATGCCCATTGATAGTAGGGCCTACAGTTACGACTAACTAAACTGCCTTTTTTCCTAGAATTTGATTTAGTATCCTATATTGATTTAGTGCCTTCATGAGAGTTGTTCCCTTGGAACTTGAAAATCTAGAGAGTTCATGCAGAGACTTGTGATTTGTGAACTCACCATTAATCGTCTTCATTGTATGTGTCTGATATGTTCTCTTTTTTTCTTGTCTTTATTGGTTTTTGTGTTTGGAATTGACTAGATCTTAACTCTTGTCACTTGTGTAACTTTTTCGGTTTGACGCGAACCCTGGCGACTTTTACAAATTACGTTATGGTATTTTTTTTCAGGTGCTGGTTGGTGTGAAGTTTTTACGCTCTTGGCCATTCATAGGTCGATTGCGTATATGTTTTGCTGAACCTCCATACTTTCAGATGACTGTCAAACCAATCTTCAACCATGGTCTTGATGTAACTGAATTACCTGGAATTGCTGGTTGGCTGGTAAACCTTTCCATAAATTGTGTTTCAACTTTCAGTCTGGTTTCTTAACAGCTTACTGTCTTGCCTGTTGACTTTTCTTGATGATAAATTTTTGGCTCTTAGGATAAGCTGTTGGCTGTTGCATTTGAAGAGACACTTGTGGAGGTAGTTCGTTGTTTTATTACAATCTTCCTGCTCTAGTATTTTTGTGTAGAAAGATGAGTGTTTTTTTTTTTGTTTATGAGTGCTATTAACTATTACTAAAAGCTACATTTACATAATTTGGCAGCCCAATATGCTGGTTGTAGACATGGAGAAATTTGTATCACCTGAGCCTGGTAAGTTATTCAGTATATCTCTATGTAGTATCAAATAGGCTCATACACAGCGGCGTAATTGTATCATTGGTGAATAATTGTTTATCTATAAGAACATTTTGTGGGTTTTCTCGCACTAAAAGGAGATGATTAGAATTCGGACCAAGCTATCTGTAGAAAGAAGAGAAAAAGAAGTGATAACTATCCTAGGACGTTTTTGTTTCTACTCTTCCTATAGTACCTATCTTTGCCATATTGCAAAAATAAGGTTTTAATCATGGTTACTATAACAGTTGTGAAATGGATATCGCAGTTAATGTGGACTATATTTCTGTCGTGGTAAGACAAAACGAGAGAACTCACCCAAAAGACTAGCCTAGTAAGAGATAGCCATTTACTTTAATAGCCCCACACTAGTGGCCTATATAACTAATGTGGGACAAATTCCCATAACCTTGTAATGGCCTCAAATGATTTCATTACATTCAAACCCCATAAGGCTTAACGCCTTCATTGGTCACGGATGAGTTAACCCAGACCACCACTTCGAGTTGGAACTTTGTTGGTCATGACTACTTTGGTCACGATTGGCTTCACGCAGTCCATTACTTCGAGTCAGCTGTGATGCCATTTTATTGAATAAAAGAGAGAACTCACTCAAAAGACTAGCCTAGTAGGCGAGAGAGCTTATTTACTCTAAAATCCCCACATTAGTTGTCCATACAACTGAACTAATGTGGGACAAAGTCCTATAACTTTGTAATGGCCTCGAATCCATTCCATTACAGTAAGCTTAAAAAGCTTTATGATATGACCTTAAAGATATTTTTTTATGGGTATTGATAGGCTCTAAGATTAGATATTTCAAAAGGATTGCTTGCCATATGGTGGTGATGCAAGTAGATAGAGCAACTGAACGTGACAAGTTGTTCTTGAGAGGAGGTCGAGAGTGGCGGTAGAAGTGTTAGGTTAAAAATGTTAAAAATTATTCAAATTGAAATTTACAAGTGTTCTAAAACCACACGCGATAACTATGCGTATTTCCTATTTTAAAAATTAAAGATTAGGTACAAATCAATATAAATCAATATAATTCAATATTTATCCATTGCAATATGTTTTATAACCCTCCCTTCTCCATTTTTGGACTTTGGAATACATGCACTATTCATAAGTGATGAGTATGTTCCAGTTTTCCAATTTTATGAAAAGCGTAGAAGGCAGTCTTGTGCATTGAGCATCACCACGATGCGAGTTTGGTGAAGGGTTCAACCGTAAAGCTGTAATGAAGACAAGCCTTACCCAACATTTCTACAAAAGGCTGCTTTCAGGACTCAAACTTGTTATCTTTTAGTCACACGACGCTGAGATAGTGATAGTGAATTGATGTTGTATATTCGAAAATATAGCCATGTGGTTTCTTTTCTCATTGTCGATGTGTACATCAAGAATGTTATGCTTTTATACTTTCACTAAAACGTAACTAAAAAAATAATGGCAAGATACATATGTATATAATACTAAAATCAGTATACAAGAAAGAAATCGCCAAGAAGCTTTGGTTTTTATCTTGATTTACTCAGAAAGCAAAAGAAAACCCCAATCTCTCAGAATATAGAACTCAGACCCTCAACATGAAAACCCTTATGACTAACAAGGATTTAGCTTACGCGTTAAGTTTATACTTTTATACTAGAATGTTGTATATCTATAGTGCTTCCACTTTCCTCATATTGTAAAATCTTGGGTCCAGGCAATCCTAGTAAATTAGTAATGGTCGTGAAATGGCCTTCACGGTCAATCCATGTGTTTTGCAGTTTAACACAAAGGTTTCCCTTGCAAAGATTTTAAGTTATAACAACTTAAGCATCAAGATGTTTTTCCAAACGGGTGCATTTTGCAATCCGTTTCGTAATTGTTGTGGATGAGTAAGCAATCTGTAGATAAGACCATGTGTATGCCAATTTGAAGTTTCTTAAATCATCCAAGAAACAAAAAAGCAACAAAGATAATTTAAGCACCATAGGCAAATTAAAATAACTCTTAACTAATGTAAAGCAATCTCACACAGCTACAAAAGCCATTACCTATGAACTAAATCTATATGTGAAGTGATAAATTTTGAATTAGAGAGGGGCTGGAACCAGAAAAATAGCTCGTGGCAACCAAACTAATACATCAAGAGAGAAGACAGCGGTAAGGAGACTAAAGTGACGAAGAAGAGGCTACAGTTTTCCTTCCCCTTAGTTGTGCAAATGTGTAATGTAGAGTAGTTTTTTTTTTATCTGAACTTGTTGCAGAGATTTTCTTAATTACAGTTACGTTTGTATTGAACTTTTTAAGATGAATAGGTAAAAACCAAAGCATGTAAAGATAGCATGACGTGAAACGATCAATATGTTTATGGCCTTTCGGTTTCATTTGTGCTCTCTTATTGACATGCAAATTTTCTTTGAGCTAGTATGAATTTTATTCTTCATTTACCTTCTCTCATTTTCTATGGAAGAATTGTGTGTATGTGTAATGTTGTATAAAAAAATTCTTTCATAGAGGACAATAAAGTTTACAAATTTAGTGGATTGTAGTAATATGCTCCCATGTTTGTCTGAATTGAAAGTATAAGTGAACATTACAAATTTATTTTTCTTTATAAGCAGAAAATTGGTTCTCTGTGGATGTGAAAGAACCAATTGCTTATGCAAATGTGGAAGTTATTGAAGCAGCAGAGCTAAAGGCATCAGACCTAAATGGTCAGTTCCCATTCTTACGTGCGCATGGTGTTTTTAAATGAGTATACTAAGTTAATTGTTAAAAGGAAGTTTAACTTTAAATACGTTGACAGGTTTGTCTGATCCCTATGTTAAAGGACATCTTGCTCAGTACAGATTTAGGACTCAGGTACAGAGAAAAACATTGTCTCCAAAGTGGCAAGAGGAGTTCAAGGTTCCTATTTGTTCGTGGGATGGACTAAATATACTAGCGATTGAAGTCCTTGACAAGGACCGTTTTTCAGTTGATGATATTATTGGGTTAGTTCTCAAGCTCTTTGCTCCCCAATTCGTTGTGATAATTCAATAAATGTAACTAGAGGTGTTTAACGGGGTGAGTCGACCTAATAGGTCAAGGGTCAGATCCTATTTTAACAGGTCAATAGCGGGTTGGGCCATCAACGAGCCTTGGTGTAAAGGGTCGAGGCGGGCTGGGTTGGATAATTATAAGAATTGGTTGCACTTTTTCTATATTTTCATATTATATACATAGGTGGGTCACCCAATGGGCCATAAGTAGAATGAAAACTATTATATGAACTTTCAAAAAAGGGGTCAAAGTGGGCCAAGTCTAAATGGTCTGCCCCACCCCGGTTCATTTAAATTTGACATGACCCGCCCTAACCCGCCCCATTCAAATTTTCATTCCGTCCTACCCCGCCCGTTGAACACCTCTAAATGTAACAATGAATTTGTGTATTGCTCGATTTTCCATGTTTAGGTTGCTCTAAACCAGTCCTTAGGATTTGTTGTGGCCTGTGGGTTGCCGGCTTTTATCATTTTAGCTCATATATCTTCTGTTTTTGTTGTCTATTACAGAAATTGTTCATTGAACATCAATGATTTTAGGGATGGCCATAGGCATGACATGTGGCTGGCTCTTGAGAATGTCAAGGTTGGAAGATTGCATCTCGCTATCACTGTAATCCGGGCTGATGGCAAGGTAATTTTATTTTGTTCCATATCACTTTTTACTACCATGTATTTTTTTCATTTGTATCTCTTCAAATACAGTAGAATGGTTATTCAATATTCCATTCTAATAAAGATGCTGGCAGGATAAGGAACCGAGAACTGGGGAAGTGAAGATTGTGTCCGAGAAAACTGTATCACTTCAGAACGAAATCACTGAGAAACGACCTGCCTCAACTGCAAACCCACAATTGGTTTCTGATACGTTTGAAGCAATTGATATTGAAGGCCAGAAAGAGACGGGAATATGGGTCCAACATCCTGGAAGTAAAGTTTCTCAGACATGGGCGCCTAGGAAAGGGAGGAGCAGATACGGTGATACGGAGATCCTTTCTGTGGATACCCCAAGATCATCTTTGCCGATTGACAGTAGCAGTGATGAAAGTAAGGAAGATCACAACAATAAACGCAGCAATATACTTCAAAGAGGCCTCGGCAAACTATTCCACAGGCATCAAGAGAATGAAATTCCTACCAAGACTGCTGGGATTGATGATTTATCATCGCATGATAATGTCAAAGCCGCTCACATTAAAAAGGTAGGAGTAAACCTTGTTGTGGATGATGAACTTTCTGGGCCTCTTTGTTCTGAAGGAAAAAACGGAGGAGGTTCAAGTAATGAAGGAAGTGGTGCAGAGAATTCGGGCAAATGTGATGTAAAGGGTAAGGCTAAAAACATGTTGAAGAATGCTAAAAATTCTGCACGGCGTTTGAAGCAAACATTTTCACGGAAAGGATCCAAGAAGAATATGGATACTCCTGGAGTGGGGATTCCTTTGGAAACCGATTCGTCCGAAGACGACTCACTATCGTGCTCTCTTTACGGTCAATCAGTTGAAGGAGTTCCCATTCGTTCAAGTCCCAAATCAAGAGGGGCTAAAGACGAGTCAGAGTTAAAGGAACATGTTTTGACGAATGACCCAAATAAGGTTACCCTTAATGTGTCTTTTCGTAAGAGTATTGATAGTATGAACAGCGCCGAAGGAGATCGAGGGTTGTCTGTTGAAAAACCTTGCAACCAGAATCCTTCTGGAGATGTGTAAAGGAAAGATGGTCCAGACACATTTTTCTGTCTGGAAAACTGTAGCTCTGTAACATTGTCTGTGTATATTACAAGTCTTCTCTTGTCATATTGAAGGCTGTCCAATTTTCATAGTACCCTGGTTTTCATCACTGATGTTCATGTACTTGAATAAGCCATAAGATGACCCCAGGAATTATAGTTTTCTTTTTCATTGTGTATTTATTTAAAAGCTTTGTTTATATAACAAACGAGTTGTATAAAGATATAACGATACAGATCATTGTTCAATAGCAAACTCAACTCGGTGTATCTCGCAAAGGTTGCTTGTTACAAATACATTCATATCAGCTTGTTAGAGGCAAATTTTCTTTTCTAAATGCATTTTCTTGTGATTACAGGGTAGGCTGAGGGGAAGGAAGAGCTAAGTGAGGATTGGATCCAAGTAGAAACAGCGCCCCCCTTTTCCCTTTTGCCCTTGCTCAACTACTCATTCTCTAATTGATTAGCTTATATTCTAAGTCATAAATCTAAATAAAATTCAAAATACGAGTTATCTGGGACATTCTCTACTCACTAACACGATACACTTCTAGGTCAGGATATATATCCTGAAAATTATGCAAAGACTGGTAGGTCGTCACTGAAAAGCAACAAGCGACTTTACCTAAGTATGGTGTCGAATGAGCAATGGTACATAGGTTTTGAACATAAAAGGTTGAAGAAAACCAAAGGTGCTAAGTTAAGGTTGGGATCTTGGACTAACAAGTGAAATAGCAGGAAGTATTTGCAGCTAGTTCATTCTTATCTTATGAAAATCTTTGGATTTCAAAGGGTATTAGTATTCCCTCCTATTCACTATTATTGTCTCATTAAATTTTACACTTTAACCAATCCAAAACTTTATTTTAATCCTAAATAAATATTTATAATTTTATACGCTTAAAAATAAAATTATAAAAAGTTGAAATTGGCTTTTACTGATTATTAAAAACCGACTCCCTCTCCCTCTCTCATTTTCTCTCTTCTCTTTCTAAAAAAACCTAACCTCCATAGTTGGTTTGGGGCTATCATCAACCTTTTGTTTGATGATAAGCCCTTAAACTTGTCCGTTTAAAGTCTTTAGAATATGATTAGAATAAGTATTTGTTCTCTCCCTACATGAGAGTTGTTCTACCCATTCATTGGGTTGTATCTACCCATATATTGGGTTTTGATCTCTCTCTTAGTGAGACTTTGGAGTTATGGAGTTTGGTTTGTAATTGATTTGTGGGTAGAGATTCATGTGATCATGCAGCAGACACCAAAATTGCAATTACCATCAACTACATCAAATTCAATTCTCTACAATAGATCGAAAGACCCCCTCGTAAAAGGCTGTGTCAAATAGCGATATGAAAGAGGATGTTCAGAATTGTCAAATCTCATGTACAACGATCGTAGTTTCGTTAATTTTGAATTACCTTTGGTTAAAGTTGTTATGTACTTGCTAATTTTTATCTCTAATGTAGTCTTGTAGATGTTGTATGACTCTTTATTAATGGTTCATTCTCCAACTGAAACAATACCCGATCTTCTAGTCTTGTTAGGAGTGGTTGGTACGTTAAATAATGTTGACCATAAATAGACAAATATTATCCACGTTGACTTGAATTTATTATTTGTAAGGCTTAGCTTGTATATTTGCTATGCACATCAATCGTAACACACTTATTTTTCTTTTTTCTCTTCTTTCCCAATTGAATTGCTGTTAATCACTTGACATGAATCCATTGAAATGTTGGATCAAACAGAAGAAAACAAAGGAATGTGAAGACAATTTCATAAAGCAAGGAAACTTGCTTCAAGAAGAGCTTATTGCCTTCTGTAAAGGGAAGAATCTTCCCATTCATTTATTTTCAGCTAAACAAGTTAACAAAATGACCAATTTCACCCAGGATGATATGCTCAGTGACGATGCTTATTTCCAACTATACCGAGGAACCATAGAAGAAAACAACCGAGCTGTTTGCATCAAGAAATATTACTGCATAAATCCCTTCATCGGTCTACAAGGTATTATCAGAGAAATCGTTATCGCAACACAAATGAGAATGCACGGAAATTCTCTCATCTTATTGGGGTGTAGCCTTGAAACCGAACCCCCAGTTTTAGTCTTTGAGTTACCGGATCAAGGATGCGTCAGAGATCATATTTTCAGGCAACAAGGATCACTGTCATGGAAATTGAGGCTAAAAATTGGATATGAGATTTCGTATGCTCTTGCTTACCTCCAAACTAGTTTTCATAGGCCTATAATTTTTCGAAACCTGAGCTCGAAAGATGTATTTTTGGACAAGGATTATGTAGCTAAGCTTACTGGGTTTTATTTCTCGGTGTTGATCCCAGAAGGCGAAGATCATGTGAATGATGCGATAGTTGGAACAGCAGGGTATGGTGCACCAGAGTATACTAGATCAGGAAGGTTAACTGAAAAAACTGATGTATATTGTTTTGGAGTACTACTTTTCGAGCTGTTGATTGGCGTGTGGAACCATCAATATGGAGGGTATAGTCTTCAACTTCTTCGAAAAATCAAAGATTACGGGCAAAATATTGAGATGGATATGATTATAGATCCTAAAATTTTAGAAGAAGTAGAGGAAAACAGTACGCGACAGCATTTGCAAGAAGTATTTGAGATTGCTGTGATATGCACTGCTGATGATGAGAATCACAGACCAAGTATGGTGGATATTGCCAGTAAACTCAAGATAATTTTGAGCTCAACTTAGCTTTTAGTTCTGCCCTATTCTTATTTATGTAAACATTATCATTTCTTTGCTCTGAAGAAATTTTTCCTTTGTTTACCTGAAACAACTTTACAAAGAATGAGTATATAATTTCTTTGCTCTAGACCGTACTTTCATACATGGGTATGAGTTGCCGTCTATCTTCCCTCCCCAGACCTTGACCATAGTTTATCTATGAGCGGGATACACTGGATACGATGATGATGATGATGCTCTAGCAAAAATTTACATAATTGTATTGTTTCTTAAGTTTTTGCTTCCAAAAGAAATGTTTCTATCTTTTTTGGAGCTTAACTACCTTAGGTATTGATCACATAATTTGATTATCCATAGATAAACATTGTTGATTATTTAGAGTATAATAAGTAAAAATTCAATATACAATGTACTATGAAAATGTTGAACATTTGTATATAGACCTAAGATTATAATAGTAGTGGAACAATATGCTATAAATAGCAAGTCCAGATAAATGCCTCAAAGAAAAACGCAAAACGCAAAACAAGAAAGCAGAAGAAAACGCCCACTTGTCGCTCTATAGGCAACAAGTTGTCGCTTATTTCTGTGTGCGCAAATTTGGGACAGAAAGCTGAGTCGGCTTTCAAGCAACGACTCGTTGCAACCTGCTGATTTTTTTTTTTTCGCGGTTTTGGTTGTTTTATTTGTTAGTGTTGCTTGATCTCAAACCTCACTAATGGTTGATTAACTTCATTGCTAAGCTTTGGTGAATCATCATTTTGGTTTATAAGCTTTGATTAATGAAACAAACTTGTTTTATAGAGAGGCACTGATTGATACTACACTCTATAAATACGAGGGAGCATATGAGGGACACCCCATCCAATTCTATTAGGATATATGGTGTCATATTCTACAGAATATTATGATATGCTTTCTTAGGTAGTTTCCTTATAGTAATTATTTCATAGAATATGTGTTAACCGTTTTAGGTAGTTTTCTAAACATGATGATTTGTATCTCTATATAATGTTTGGTCATTGATCTAATAAAGCAAGCCTATTTTATGTGTATCAATTCTCTCATGGTATCAAAACCAACTAATTAATTTTTTTTTTCAATCATGGTGAGCGATTCTTCCTCGCCTTTCTACCTTGGTCCGCAAGATCGGCTGGGGGACTTTATTACATCCCAACGATTAACTCTTAATAATTTCAATGAGTGGTCTCATGCCATTCGAATTGCTTTGTGTTCTCGACGAAAATTTTGTTTCTTGGACGGAACTATCCAAGATTTCAAACCTCCTTATACGAAGGATGATTGGGTGACAATCCATTGTATGCTTGTTTTTGGCTCATGAGTACTATTGATTCGGAGGTAAAATCCATGCTCTCTAATTATGATAATGCTAAAAAATTGTGGGATGATTTACATGAACGATTTTGTCTTGTTAACGGACCTCGTATTCAACAAATAAAATCTGATATTCATCAATGTGAGCAATCCAAAACAATGCCTATTGCTGTATATTTTAGTAAACTCTCTGTTTTATGGGATGAATTAGACCACCTTGAACCATTAATTCATTGTCAATGCGGCAAGTGGACTTGTGATGTTGGTAAACAACATGCTGCTAGGCGTGATGCGGATCGTCTTCAACAATTTTTTCTTGGTTTATGTTTTGAATATTATGCATCTCTACGCTCTACTTTGCTCTCTCAAGAACCCTTGCCATCGTTAAATTGGGCATTTCAGTCCATTGCTCAAGAAGAAAGGGTTCGTGGGATCGCTCGTATCAAGGACGAATCACAATCAGTTCCCGCTCTTGGCTTCGCTGTTCATGCCACTTTCGGGAAAAATCGTGTTGGTGGGTTAGCTATACCGATGTGCGATAAGTGTAAGAAGCGTGGTCATAATGCTTCTCACTGTTGGAGTGACAAAACTTGTAGCCATTGCAAGAAAAAGGGGCACGAAGATAAGGTTTGTTATGAGCTGCACGGTTATCCGGCTAATTGGACAGAAAACAACAATAAAACCGGCAAACCAGCTGCTGCCGCTACTCGTAGATACACTCCTCCGCGTGCCAATGCTACATATGGCAGCCCCTCTGTCTCAGTTTCAACTATCAACAATTCCACTACTTCTTTCAGCAATTCCCTTCAAAATCAAGTTTTCACAGCTGTGCATTGGCAAGCTATCACTGGCTTATTTGGTAATCATCACATTCCCAATAACCGTTTGAATGGTAAGTTTGATATAACTTCATGGATTATTGATACTGGTGAAACTCATCACGTAACCGAAAATAAATCATGGTTATTTGATACGTATTTGATTACTTGTCCCGTGGGCTTGCCTAATGGAGAAACAGTGAATGCTACTTTGGAGGGCTCGGTTCAATTGTCGGATACTATTACCCTTTGCCATGTTCTTTATGTACCAAATTTGAGTTGCAATTTACTATTTGTATCCCAACTCAATGATAGTTTACAAACTGTTGTTATTTTTAACCCATCTACGTGTATCATACAGGACCAAATGAAGGAGCTGATTGGAATGGGAGTTAGGCGAGATGGACTTTACTATTTTAGCAAATCGGCTGTGGTGTCTGTTGTTGAAACCTCTTCAAGTCTTGAGTTGTGGCATAGGCGAATGGGACATCCTTCTGAGAGGGTCGTCAAGTTACTTCCTCAAGTTAGTAGCAATAAAAGTAGTTTAAATAAAAATTGTGAGGTGTGTTTTCGTGCTAAACATTCTAGAGACAAGTTTGTTTTACGTGAAAATAAAAGCTCTCGGATTTTTGAGAAACTTCATTGTGATTTATGGGGTCCTTATCAACATGTTTCGTCGTGTGGGGCACGATATTTTTTAACCATTGCTGATGATTATTCTCGCGCTGTTTGGATTTATTTGTTAGTGGATAAAACCGAAGTTTTTCGTACGTTTATGTCTTTTGTGGCTATGGTTGATCGACAATTTTCTCAAACAATTAAAATTGTTCAAAGTGATAATGATTCTGAATTTTTTTTTGTCTGATTATTTTTCGGCTACGGGTATCATCTTTCAATCTTCGTGTGTGGGCACCCCACAACAAAATGGATGGGTTGAACGCAAACACAAACACAATTTAAATGTTGGGCGGGCTTTGAGATTCCAAGCTAATTTGCCTATTTATTTTTGGGGGAATGTGTTCTTGCCGCAGCTCATCTTATTAATCGTACCCCCACTCCTCTCTTACAAAATAAAACACCATTTGAAATTCTTTTAAATAAACCTCCCTTATTTGATGCCATTCGTACCTTTGGTTGTTTGTGTTTTGCTCACAATTTAAAAACCCATGGGGATAAATTTGCTAGTAAAAGCCGAAAATGTGTATTTGTGGGATATCCATTTGGCAAAAAGGGATGGAGGTTGTACGATCTTGATACTAAGGATTTTTTTGTTTCTCGAGATGTGAAGTTTTTTGAGGATGTTTTTCCTTTTGGTTGTCCGGATGCTGTGAATTTTACTTCTGAGAATTCCACTACTCAAGATGATATTCATGTTGATTTTGCGGGTTATGACTTGGGTAGTGTTGTGTGTGCGGAGGAGGATGACATACTTGAATCTATAGAGCCACAAAATGTTTTATTTGCTTATCACCTTAAATGAAATTTTTATAATTTTCACAAGTAATATGATAATGAATCACAAATGAACTATCATTTCTTATTCAAAAAGTTCTTTTATTTCAAATTAAATTTTGACTAATAGATTAGTAGGAAAAATTACAAAAAACTACCTATTCTAATGGGTGACTTGCAAAAAACTACATATTCTAATTTTTTTTGCAAAAAACTACCTTATATGATATTAACGTTTGTAAAACACTACCACTTGACGGATTCAGTTAGTTGACCGTCAAATATTACTTTGAATTTGCACGTGACTTGCACGTGACCTTCTTTTAATCCTATTATCTTTAATTATTTCTTTCTTTTTTTTTGAAGGGATCTTTAATTATTTCTTAGATTTCTTATTTTAAAGTACTTTTTATCCCCAATTTCATATGAACCCTAACCTAATCCGCCTCTTTTTCTTTGAAGCCCAAATCAATTCATGGATTCCTCTCACTCCAAACAATCCTTCATCTTCATCAATTTCATCATATGACCACAATAAAAACCTTCATTTACATGAATCAAAACCCATGAATCTAACCTCTACTTGGCCATTCATGTTTGAACCCAAATGGGGATCAAATCAAAACCCATTTTTCCTGCAATCAAAACCCGAATTCCAATCGAATCCAAACTCAACACCGAACTCTGATTCATCAAGTGAAGCAACAGAAACAATGATAACCCAACTCAATGACAATAACCCAGAAAATTTAGAGGCAATTTGCTCTGTTTTAAACAAAAAAATCCCATGGCAGAAAGATATAATCCCAGAAATTGCAACAACAGTTTTAAGAATCAGATCAGGAATGATTAAAAGGATGAACCCATCATCAAAATTTGAAGAACAAAAGAAGGAAACATGGTTGTTGTTCATGGGTTCAGATGATGATGGAGTTTGAAGGGATTTTTTGGGCTTTGTAGAAGTAGAAGAAGAAATATATTTAGATCTTAATTGAAGGGAGTTTTTGGGATTTGTAGAAATAGAAGAAGAAATATATTTTGATCTTAAATGAAGGGAGTTTCTGGGATTTCTAGAAGAAAGTCTGTTTGGATTTTGAGAAGAAGTGAAAAAATAAAGAAATAAAACATTTCAGAGGTATAAAAGAAGGTCACGTGCAAGTCATGTGCAAAGTCAAAGTAATATTTGACGGTCAACTAACGGAATCCGTCAAGAGGTAGTGTTTTACAAACGTTAGTATCATATAAGGTAGTTTTTTGCAAAAAAAATTGAAATAGGTAGTTTTTTGCAAGTCACCCATTAGAATAGGTAGTTTTTTGTAATTTTTCCTAGATTAGTATAGTAAAATAACCAACTATGGGATTAAGGTTTTTCTAGAAAAAGAAGAGCAGTGCTTTTCATTATGATAAGTAATCTTAGTAAAGTTAAAATTAATAGGTCAATATAATGATAATATTCATATTTTAAACGCATAGCTGACAGGGCCGTCGATTAGCAAGGGCAAAGCGGGCTACCGCCCAGGGCCCCATGTTTTTTAGGGCCTAAAAAACTTATTTCTATGTATATAAGTGATATTAATTTGAATTAAATTTAAATAGAACTTTGTATTTATTGCTAAGTAATATGAATTTTTAGTGTTTTTTATAAAGTAGTTTAAATATTAAAAATAAAAAATAAAAGGTGTATTATATTATGCGTTACGCCTTAAGTTTTTAGGGGTCCATTTTTATCTTTTGCTCTGGGGCCCAAAAATGAACGAGACGGCCCTGATAGCTGAACCAATAATATGCAAATATAAATAAAAGATCTTTTTTCATTTAATATCTATTTAAATAAATATTAGGTTTTTTTAAAAATACTACATTGTTGTAATTGAAATTATTAAAAGTTTGTGTAAACATTATGTTGCAAACTCGTCACTCTATTGCTACATAAATATCATTTTACTAGTTTAATGTTAACCTATAACATTTTATTTCACTAAATAAAAGAATCTTTTTCATAATCATTTAATTAATGAGAGAGGAGGTTCTGAGCATGTTCAGCATGTTCCACCGCACAGGGCTTCGAAAAATTGAGGCCGTCAATATTAAATTACGTTATATATTAAGTGTCAAAAGATACAAAGTTGTAAAAAAATATCATAATATTTGAAGTTGCACAAGGCCTTCAAAAAAATTTTTAACTTTTGCTCCGCCTCTGTCAATAGAGTAATTGATTATTTTATTAGGTGTTAAGACATAACACTCAAACAAAGACAAAATCAATCATAATAAAAAAAAGGTTATATAGCAAATGAAAATAATAATTGATTCCTAGCTTTTTCATTTTTAGAACTTTACTATTTTTGTTTCTTCAATTACATTAAATCATTCAACATGATATAGAGGATAAAATAAAAGTATTAATAAAGAATTAGATTCGCTATTTTTTTCTATGAATAATTCCTAAAACACTTTGTAGAATTAGTTCTTGGTAGGACGAAATTGGATTAGTATTCCCTTAAATGATGGCAAGCCGCACCAATTCTTTTTCTCTCTTCTCTCTCAAAAAAAAAACCCTAATATCTATAGTTAATTTGGGGCTATCATCAATATTTAAAGATTGATGGCAGGCCCGGCCCTGGGGGTAGGCCAGAAGGGCAACCGCCCAGGGCCCAATTTCAAAAATCAGAAATACCATAAAAATAGGGGCCCAAATCATATAATAACAATAATAACCATTAAAAGAAAGAACCCAGAATACTAAAAGTTCAAAGAAGAAATTCCGGATAACAAAGCCATAACTGCACACATTTATTAGAGTGCATGCGTTACATTTCCCAATTATTTAGTTTTTGTTTTTGGAAATCCAATTATTTAGTTAAAACCAAGGACTTGAAGAAAAAATTGAATTCTTTGTTCATCAATTCAATATTCTTTCTCTTCTCCATTAAAATTTTCATCATCTTTGATAGAGTATAGCATATATTTTGTACAGTAGCATATATTGTATAGTTTGTTATAATAACGGTGCCACATCAGCACATGGTTGTAACCAACTTACTCACCCTATTATATAAAGGGTATTTTCATTCTCTCATAATACACAGTAATAATAAACAATCTTTCACTTTCTCTCTCATCAAAATACTTGGTCTTCTTATGGCATACTAATGGCGTGATAATGGCAGAAGCTCTCTGACCTCTCACATGGTATCAGAGCAGGCTTTATCCTGCAAGAATTGAGTAAGTTTTTTGTCTTTTTCGGTATTTGCATATTCTTGTTGCTTTCTTGTACTTTCTTGATTTTTCAATTCTTGATTTCTCCGCCTGGTATTTCTCTCTTCTTGCCTCGATTGCATCGCCTATTTTTTGCTTCGACTGCACCGCCTGTCCTTTTGCATATTTTAAAGCATTCTTTCTCTTATTTTTTTTCGCCATGCCTGATAACTCCACTCAATCTTCTTCTGAAACTTCTCATTTGTCCCAATTTCACTCCGATCTTACTCAAAATCCGGCATCGGTCTATTATTTGCATCCTTCAGACCATTTTAGCACTAAACTTGTTTCTACACCTTTTGATGGTACTGGTTTTGGAGATAGGAAGCGTTCGGTTATGATTGGCTTGATCGCTAAAAACAAACTCTGTTTTGTGGATGGCTCACTTCCTAAACCACCAGATGATGCACCTGATACAAAAGCTTGGGAGATGTGTAATAATATGGTAATAGGATGGCTCATAGCATCTCTAGATCGTGTTGTAGCTAAGAGTGTTTTATACAATCGTTATGCCTCTGAGATTTGGTCCGATTTGCAAGAACGGTATGGCGTTTCAACATCTGCACAAATTTATTCCTTGCATGAAGCGATTTCCAATTTGACACATGAATCTAGTATGTCTATTTCTGAATATTTTACCAAAGCTAAGTCTCTATGGGATGAGTTGGATAATATTAGTCCTCTTCCTACTTGTGTATGTAATGGTTGTAGCTGTGGTTTAACAAAGAAAGTTTTAAAGCTTCAGCAAGATCAACGCCTTATGAGTTTCCTCATGAAGGTAGATGATCAATATCGTCCTATTAAGACTAACATTCTTATGTTGCCCGAGTTTCCACATGTTTCTACAGCTTATAGGATGCTTTACCAAGAGCAAAAGCACAAGGAGCTTTCACGTACTCATGTGTCGAATACTACTTCTGATTCTTTGGTCTTTGCTGCTGCTAAAAAATATTCACATGATAAACCGCCTTATTCTTCTCGTTTTTATAAAGCACCTGGTACAGACACTGCTTCTTTCACTAAGTCCAAGAATGCTCCTGGTTCCAAACGTGAAACTACCTATTATTGCGATCACTGTAAGGTTCCGGGACACTCTATTGAGCGTTGTTTCAAGCTCCATGGTTATCCACCGGGTTATAAACACAAGCGGTTTGCTGGTTGCATTCAAGATGATGACTCCACATCTACTCTTGATACTCTTGGTTTTACTTCTGCTCAGATTGATGGTCTCTTGGCTCTTTTACACAAACATAAGGATCCTGTGACTGATTCTTCTCTTATGGAACTTGAGACCTTACCTAGCTCCGCTAACTTGGCAAGTAAATTTTGTTTTCTTTCTAAATCTCATACATCTAGATGGATAATCGATAGTGGGGCGACGGATCATATGTGCAACCGTTTGGATTTATTTGTTTCTATTGACAAGATTATTGGTCCTAAACATAGCATTACTATTCCTGACGGTCGTAAGGTGTTGGTTGAATATTCTGGCACTGTATTATTGATGGATGATCTTTTGCTCAAAAACGTCTTATACGTCCCTGATTTCCAGTTCAGCTTGGTCTCTGTCCCACAACTTTGTCATGATACTTGCACCTCTGTTCTTTTTACTAATGATTCTTGTATGCTTCAGGCCCATTCAAAGACAAAGCTTCTTGGTAGACTATCTCATGGTTTATACTATGCTGACATTCATACTGTTACTCCTTCTACTTGTGTGGCTGCTGGTTCCTCTACATATAATAAAGAGCATCTTGCCCTAGCTAAGTTGTGGCACCTTAGACTAGGCCATTTGCCTTTTTCTCAACTCAGGACTTTATTATCTAATGTAGCTATGAATAATTTTGGTGACCATGCTTTTTGTACTATTTGTCCCGCTGCAAAACAAACGCGCCGGCCCTTTCCCTTGAGTTCGATCAAGACTACTAGTTGTTTTCAATTACTCCATATTGATGTTTGGGGTCCTTTTAGACATGTGACATGATGGTTGTACTTTTTTTCTTACTATTGTCGACGATTTTACGCGCACTACTTGGTTGTATTTGATGAAGTCGAAAAATCAGTACATTTCTTTTCTTACTCATTTTTATGCATTTGTGGAGACTCAATTTAATGCTAAGATTCAAATCATTCGTACTGACAATGCTAAGGAGTTGTGTGATGGTGCGTCCAAAGCTTTCTATCTTTCCCACGGCATTCTTCATCAAACTTCATGTCGTGACACCCCTCAACAAAATGGGGTCGTCGAGCGTAAACATCGACATTTACTTGAAGTCGCTCGTGCCCTATTTTTCCAATATAATCTTCCTTTTTGTTTTTGGGGTGAATATGTCCAAACCGCTGCTTATCTTATCAATCGTTCTCCCTTACCCGTCCTTGGTCACATTTCTCCTTACGAGAAGCTATATGGTGTTCCACCTTCTTTGTCTCATCTTAAGACTTTTGGTTGTTTATGCTTTGTCTCCACTTTGAAACACAATCGCTCCAAATTTCACTCCCGGGCTGATATTTCCATTTTTATTGGATACTCACTTACTCAAAAAGCATATCGCACTTATAACCCTCGCACCAATTCTATTGTTGTCTCTCGTGATGTCATTTTTCATGAGACTCATTTTCCTTATCATTCAACTACTCCTCCTACTTCTCCTTTTACCACATTTTTCATGAGACTCATTTTCATGAACGTACTAAGCACTTGGAGATTGATTGTCACTTTACTCGTGACAAAGTCATGGAGGGTCTTCTTCAATTGACCTATCTTCCTACCTCTTCTCAGCTCGCGGATGTTCTTACCAAGATTCTCCCTTCCGCTCAGTTTCGTCAGCTATTGGCCAAACTTAGCATGACTGGTCCTGCCCAGTTTGAGGGGGGATGATAGAGTATAGCATATATTTTGTACAGTAGCATATATTGTATAGTTTGTTATAATAACGGTGCCACATCAGCACATGGTTGTAACCAACTTACTCACCCTATTATATAAAGGGTATTTTCATTCTCTCATAATACACAGTAATAATAAAAAATCTTTCACTTTCTCTCTCATCAAAATACTTGGTCTTCTTATGGCATACTAATGGCGTGATAATGGCAGAAGCTCTCTGACCTCTCACAATCTTCAACCTAGTGTAGATTTTAATCTTCTTTGTACTGTTTCAATTGCATGATACAGTTTTAGACACTGTTCAGACAAAAGGTGTGGTGGATTGGGAAAGGCTATCAGATCCTTTGGGGGAATTGGATTTCATCCAAATGTTGTGGTTGGGAAAGAGAATTTTACATGAATTAAGGGAGTGATTGCGACAGAGAGATAGGATTTTAGAAGCAATTTGTAGATGGATAATAATGGTGCATGAGGTGAACATCAATTAAAAGATGGTTTGTAGCCGGCAGTAGGTAATGGTTTCAAGTTCATCTTTTTGATTATATATTAGTGGTAAATTAGTAGTTGGCAATTATGTTGAAAAGCCATTTTAATGGCAACATTGATAATTTGATATGGATATACTTTAGTTCTACTGTTCGTTTATATGGACTAATTTATTAGTGACAATTCAAATTTTATTTCAAATTTTATGTAGTATAAAATTGTTAATTTTTCTTTGAGAACTGTACAAATTTGTTACTTTGCTTGTAATACTAATTGTCATTTGAAATTTTATATATTTTTAGATGATGAGGGAAAGATACATGTCTTCTATATTATTATTAGCCTAAGAAAATTTTGATGTTTTGTATATTTACTCCCAACATACTTTTACGAGGTATGACACTTTGTACATTATCTTGTTAATTCTAGCACACAAAACTTGTTTAATTTTGGACACAAATACGTTATAATTATTGCTCAACTTGACTTTATAATAGTTTGGACTTTCAAATTGGAAAAATTACACAAACTCAAACTATTTGCGTAACCTTTATCTGGTTTATCATATATCAATTTGTAAGCTATATTATTATAAAGGGATATTCTACCTGGTAAGCACCAGGTATAACGAAATTCACAAACTAGCTATTCTTGTTTGCAATTCTACCAAATAGCACTCAACTTATGCAAATTCATCTGCCGTAGCTATATTAGCCTAAAAACGTTAGAAATACCGTTAAGTGGTGAATTTACATAATTGCCCTTGTTTTATTTGTTAAATAGTGGTCTTCTTCCTTTTTGGTGCTCTCTTTTCCTTTGAATACTCCATTGATGAACGATTCAAGCTTCTTCACAAAATGTCTTCCACATCTACAAACTCCAAAATTTCTTCCAAACCTCCAATATATGAGAAATGTCTTGATAAGGGTCAATATTTTGGCAATTGACAGCTCTGAATGTCAACGATTACCAGATCCTCGCTATAGAAAGGATAAAAGATAAGATCAATTTTAATTTTTTTTTTCCAGCTTACAGTTTGTAAAATTTATTTCCAATCATTTGATTTACTCCAACGTCAAGAAACACCTAACTGCTGTATCCATTGAAGAGGACAACCTAATCTGGTACCATCAAATGTTGCATGCTCTTAACACTGAAATACCCATCCTTGTTTCTCGGGGTTTTTGCCACTACCGTATTTCAAACTTCCCCCAACACAAATGTAAAGTTGTTTTCAATTTATCACTGGATTCACAGTACAATCACTATGTCCAAGTTTTAAGAAAGACGGTGTCATGAAGGTCAACTGGATTTCATACCTCTTTTTCTCAACTTACTTTTTTACATGAGCTTCAAGAGCTCATATAAGTACAGTAAATTAGAAGGCAATAAAGCACCTAATTACTTGTGAAATCTAGGAAAGGAGTGTCAAAATATCTCGAAAAATGTCTTCCACATTTAATATTTAAGAACTGAATTTTTGTGGGTATGTTTGGAATTATTGAAAGGATAAGTTTTTAGGATGTAAATAATTTGGAGGAAGATTGATCAGTTGATGAATTACGATGTAAATCATTTAGAGATTGATCAGTTGATGTAAATCGTTCATCAATGGAGCATTCAAAGGAAAAGAGAGCACCAAGAAGGAAGAAGACCACTATTTAACAAATAAAACAAGGGCAATTATGTAAATTCACCACTTAACGGTATTTCTAACGTTTTTAGGCTAATATAGCTACTGCAGATGAATTTGCATAAGTTGAGTGCTATTTGGTAGAATTGCAAACAAGAATAGCTAGTTTGTGAATTTCGTTATACCTGGTGCTTACCAGGTAGAATATCCCTATTATAAATCACGAAGTATTGTATGGAATGATTTCTTTGTGAGACATGTCTAATCTATGGAATAAATAGCCCTAATAATGCAAAATATAAATATCTTTTTACTTTGAACTGAGAGACGATTTTTCACAAGACCAGCTTATTAAAAAAAATAGTTAGATTTCCAAAAAAAAAAAAAGAAATAGTTAGTATGGGGCCCTTAATAAATAATTCGCCTAGGGCCCAACAAATCTCAGGGACGGCCCTGGTTGATGGCAAGCCCTTAATTTCGCCTTTTAAGTCTTTTTTAATATGATTTGAATAAATTTTTGTCCTCTCCCTGTAAGAAAGTTGTTCTACCCATTTATTGGGTTAATTCTACCCATATATTGGGTTTTAAAGTCTCTCCTTGTGAGAGTTTGGAGTTATGAATTTTAGTCTTTAGTTGATTTGTTGGTAGAGATTAATGCGATGATGAAGCAGACACCAAAATTGCAATTATCATCATTTAATCAAATTCAATTCTATCTCAAGACTAAAACAGATCGAAAGACCTCCTCATAAAAGGTTGTATCAAACAGCGGTGTGGAAAAGGATATTCAGAATTGTCACATCTCATACACAACGATCGTAGTTTTGTTATTTTTAAATTATATTTGGTTTTAGTTGCTATGTACTTGTCAATTTTTATCTCTGATGTAGATGTCGTATGACTCTTTATTAATGAATTAGATATTATTAAAAAAAATAAAATATTTAAAAGGTTTGTATAAACATAATATTCCTGTTTTAACACGCAATTGAACTAATAGTATGAAAACATAAACAAAATTTCTATTTGTGATTATTATCTATTAAAATATAATTATATTTTTTTATTTAAAATAATAATCGATTGTTGTCATTGAAATAACTAAAATTTTGTGTATACATCATGTATGCAAACTAATTAATTAATATTGACACACAATACACTCACACACATTAATATCATTTGATGCAACAAAAATATATAGCTTATTAGTTTTATAAAATATTCAAACTATTTAGTTTATAAAGATAGTAAATTAAAGGCATGTAAAAATTCATTTCTAAGAAAAAGTATGTAAAAATTCAAATCAATAATTTATCTAATATAGTTTAATCTTAATCAAAATTATTCAATTTTTTAATTTTTAAAATTGGTAAATTGTTCAATCTAGTTAATTTTTAAAAGGGCTAAAAGTGACAGATAATTTTATTTTCATCAACCAATTAAATTCTTCTATCTAAAAGGGTTACATGAGGCTAATTGCCCAAAATAAAAATATTGCAAATTAAATGAAACGGACAAAAATAAAAATAATGCAAATTCAATAAGCACAGAGGGAGTATCCATTTTTTCTACGGGTCAATATGACCAAATACACATTATTGAAAAATTCACATCAACTTTATTGTTGTGTTTAAAGTCAAGAGTAAATTCGAAAGAGTATACAATATGTGAGATTTATTTAACACATCAGGAACAGCATAGGAGTAACATTCACAAGATCACACACTAATTATATATGTGAGGTTACCTAAATTTACATGAGAACATCCAAAACAAAAACTACAAATGCCTGTGCAAACTGTGAACCTCCAGAGGTTCTTCCGATGTAGGAGAAGTACAGTCAACGACAATGTGTCGTGTTGAATGTATTTTGGCATCAATGTCAGTACAAGAAGCCATGAAATGGTTGCGTGGTGCCATCAGTGCAGTTAAGCCTGTTCGGTAATCCACAAAGACTAGGAGAGACGGAAACAATGCATGTATAAATCGAGACCTCTAAATCAACCTCGAAGTAAAAGATTAATTTGGTTAAACCAATCTCATGATCCCACAAGACCTTTAAACCGGGCATATGACATGATAACTACAAAAACTATTGCAGAAACTAGTCCTGAAAGTATGACAACCTGCATGAAATGAAACTCCATTCAGTATATTAGATAGGGAGATAAAATGAGAATCTTACTGAAGATGTTTAATTTACGACAAGTACCCATTTAAAAATGTAGCTGTGATTGTCCATCCATGTATAGGGTATATTCATGCCAAAAATTGCAGCTACCAAAGAGTATATTGATATGCAAACAGTTCCAGAACTTAAGAAGAGCTCCAGCTGCATCACAAGTATATTTTTGGGTTAATAATTATAACAATCTGTATCAAGAACAAAAATCATATCAAAATATAGTACACTATCAGTAATGATCTATAAGTCATCAAAGCGAAACAAAATTGTTTTCAGAATAATAAATAGCAATTCTATGAAAAGTCTCGACTCTGCTGGAGAGCGTTAACCAGATAACCACCATTGCACATCCCAAGCACAGGTAAACAGTTAACGATAGTGGTGAAAACAAGCATAAAACTTTGCCAAATCGTTGATTTTTTTTGCAAATGAGCGTTAGGTTGGCAGTTATTGCTGGTACTAGGCTCATTTAAGGAACATGGTTGCAGTCAACTTCTTCTAACCCTTAATAATTTATTTAGGAAGTCGAAATGAAAGTCCAACAAAAAGGTGAATGCTTACTTTCTCTGGTCTAAGCATCTTTACTACAGAGTTTACCAATACGATGCAACATAGCATTTTTGGAGCATCTGCAAATCAGACTACCAGATAAACTTTCTTGGTTTCGGAATTGGTACAACATATTGGTCAGCCAGTTGCTTGCAAATTGTCTACTATATTTCCTATATGACAAGCAAAGGTGCTAAACTGGATGCAATTGACTGCTACATCACACATGCTGTCCATATGCATCCAGGATCATTTCCTTAATCAGTTGCAGCTCAAATAGCAAACATATAACCACAACCTACCAGCACTATTAAGCCTTCGCATTTTTGCAAGACAAAGGAGCACAGAGAAGGCAGACTCATTTAAGCTATGAATAATTAAAACATGCTCGGTCCATATTTCTGTAAAATTTCTAACTATAAGGAAAGCATTGACTGTTCTTTAAGGCTCAAGAACGACCGAAAACTAGCACTCAACAGCTGTTTCTGAGATTAAGTCCATGTCTTTCACCCATTCACTGCAAGTACAAAAGAGAAGGTGGCAATGCATTTGAGGGATACAAGCATTCGACCACACACATTTGAGAGGATTTTGATCAAATTAACAATATGCACAATGCTTTGATGAACAAACTTAAGTAAGAAGTCCCAGACACAAGTTAGAAGATACGCAAACAAAGTATGTAAGAAAAGATATGTACTCAATCCAAATTCATCAAGTATTTTTAGTACAAGCCTAATCTAGTAAAACTATATAAACAGATTATAGATACACAACAATGCCAAAGCCTTAAACCTAACAATATGAGATTGACTGTATGAACTAAAACAAATTAACGTGAGAGATTATCATTGACAAATAGCATCAATCATATTTTTATTATCAAACCAACCAAACCCCAATCATACCCTTAAAATTAAAACCCTAAGCCAAGTGTAGGACTAAGGTAAAATCAGTGTACAGCGGAAAAAATAAAATTAGCAAGAGTTGTTCAAAAACCAAAATACCATTCAACAGTGGGTCAGCACATGTACTCTATAACAAAAAGATACTTGAATTTGATGCTAGAAATGCCTGATAATACACCTGGCATGAACTATGGCTCAACAGCTGGAGAATCCCATACTCTTGGGTAGCTTGACCCTCATACACATTCAAGAAAATTCTATAACACAAATCTTATTAATAGGTAGTAATACCTTGATATGATGAATGGATCTGATGAGTCATTTACGAGTTATAGCTAATAGAGCTTTCTATCACTTCAACATCTTTCCAAATCCATGAATAAAACATCCTATATGCAAGCAAAAATATCAAGTATCCTCAAAGAACCCCAAAATGACCAAGACATAGTCAACTCCTAATCCTTATGAGAGTCCAAAAGATATTATCAACTTCCCCTTCCCCGACATTCAAGAGAGTTCTTGCTCCTTCCCTTTCCGCAGCCCATTCTATACTAAAAGAAAGCATTGCATCTCTCAAGGCCTTAAATTGAATCATGGCAAGATTGTTGTCAAACATACTACGTCAACGTAAGTCCATATATACACGACAACAAAAATGCCAGAGCTTTAATCCCAATTAATGATCGGCTACAAGAAAAGATATACTACCTCCGTTTATATTTATGTGCAACTTTTGCCATTTTTGTCCGCTAAAAATTATGTGCAACTCATTTTTTTCTTTCCTTTTTTAGTAAAAAGAACCTATCTAAATATCTATCCCATCATTTTCTCTCTCCTTTAATTACCTATCACATCATTTTCTCTCTCCTTCTTTTCCCTTAATTACCTATCCCTACTTCCTCTCTCCTTCTTTCTCTTACTTACCTATCCCTACTTCCATCATTTTCTCTCTCCTTCTTTCCCTTAATTACCTATACCTACTTCCTCTAATTTCTCCCTACAAAGTTTTGCATTGGCAACCGTGCTTGGGCTAAAAGTTGCACATAAATATAAACGGAGGTAGTATATCAGTTCCAGTGGTCGTGCACATGGATTCTTCTTCTCCATTCATTATCATATTCAGGACTGCACACGGTCCGGTCTGGTCTGATTTGACAAAAAATCAGACCAAACCAGAAATTCCGAAATTCCGGTCTGGAAATTTTCCAGAGCAGACCAGACCAGTTAAAACACTACAATGGTCTAGTCTACGGTTTTTTTAATGCATTTTCTAATTAAGAATCTTAGATAATGTATTTATTTATAGGTACATTCCTCTTCTTTTGATGTATGATATATGAATCATCAATCTTGCACTATATTTATGTGTTTCTTGAAATACCCTTTTTTGCCTTTGCCCATCTAAATACTTTTCTAAGTACCTTTTCCAATTCAATAAAATTTATGTGCAAGTTTCTTTTTCAAACCCTATAATACTCCACTTCTCTAAAAGATGAATTGCTTCCATTGTAAATCTCCTTGCCATAAATCCAAATTGTTCTCTGATATGCCAATACATCTCATATGTAAGTCAATAAAAATGAAAGAGAATACAAAGGAAAAATGAAGAAAACTAGATGAAGTATCACTTCAGCAAAGTCACAACCAATCTCAAGGAGCTAATATCTTTTCTATATCGTACTAAACATTCATACTAGTTACAATAAACGAAAAAAATTAATAAAGTGGAAAACTAGGAACGAAACCATTGGCTATCATCAAAAATTCAACATTCAACATCCTTGTGAGGGTGGAGAGGCCTCGTTGGTTTCGATCAATATGGGGATAAGGTGCACTAAACTAAAAGACACAAATGAGAAGAAACTTGATAAGGAGAATGTATATATATAAGTACATTTTTCAAGTAGAAACCAAGATCTAAGCTATTAACAAGGAACACTTTTATTAGAATACTATACTTCGTTTTTGAACTACACTTGCCTCAAAAAGCTCTCACATAGACGGGAGATGTGTTGTTATTAAAAAAACTGAGGTAGTATAACTATCATTTACGACATCAACACACCAATAAGACAAGGCTTACGTTAATTCAAGATTTTCCGGAAAAGGCAATTTTGATGCTCAGACTTGGCAAGTACACGTGCCTTGTCCAAATGGTATATCTCAGCTATGTCTAGGTATCTAGAAGTAAAAATAATTTGCACCCCTCTTAAATTAATAATAAATTTGAATCATAGAAGATCTGATAGGAAGATCTGAAAATCAAGGGAAAACATCAAAAACCATCGAGTTATCATAAAATAGACTTGAAGATAGAGACCATAGAATGACATCATACTGATGGCACCAAAAACAAAACATAGTAGACATTCCCCTTTCTTAAATACAACTATTTTTCATGTTCTAGTGTATATCAATAAGAGGAAATTTTTATAGAGTCTTTAAGGAAGATTTTTTTGTGTGTGTTAAGGGTAGAACTGGGTGAAGGGAGCGCACCTGAATCAACTGATTTCGATGATTGTCAAGCTGCACAGTTAATATCAAGATTGAGTAAAAACAATAGTAATTCATCAATCAAAAAACGGTAATGTTTAGACTAAATTGGTTTCAATGGACAAAATTACCTGAATGTTGATGTAATCCTCAGTATCATCTATATATTCACGAAGCTGCAAGCTCAAATCGAAAAACGTCAACTATTAGTCACAAAAACATTACTTTAGATAAACTACATATTATGCAAATATCAAGACAATATTCATTACCAAACTGACCAACAACCAACAAGGGATGCAACTAACCAACTAAGGAATCACTCTTGTTTCTTTCCTGGCCTCGAGAAACAAAAATGAAAAAAAAAAACTATTGTAGTTTAGACTCCTAATGCACCAAGGTTGCACCATTTCTCATGACATTGATATGAACATCTATAACAATTTTCTGAATAAGTCATAAATATTAAGGGGGCATTTGGTGTGGGGGTATTAAGAAAGGCAAACAATAAAAATCAAGGTCACCCTCCATTAAATCTGTATACACTCTACAATAAGCCCATCATCCAATGAGTTCAAACAGTCCTATAATTTCTTTCACCATGGAACCTTTGACTAACATTGACTACCAACCATGAAGAGCTCCAGCAACCACCTTTATAACCAACATAAGCCTAACTCCAACTAAATGACATTGTTACACCCAGTGACAGCATACCACTACCTTAAAGTCTTAAACTAACAACTATAATCATGATTGTAATTCTGAAAACTACATCCTACGCACCACCTTCATAAACCATACCCCCACCATCTAGGCAACCACACAATCAGTTGATCACCATCGAACCTCGACTCGAAACACCAACAACACACATGCATCATCACACTTCATCTAGCCATATTGCAAAAAGAAAGTTGCATCGCATTGTATCAGTCGTGTTGTAAAGGTTTTCCAAAAATAAGAAAAAATATTCCCACAAATTAAAGGTGTAAAAAAACCACGTTTTGGGTTGTATCAAGGTACATTTTATGCTTTCGGCTTATACATAGGTGTTAAGATAACTGCATCATTTATATGACCATATCATTATTTCGTTACCGAGGTCACGACCGTTACCGCATTTTTGCACTATTTTCTAGCTTACTGCTTGAAAATATAATAAAAGAGCAAGAACTAAAATAATAAGAAATGATGCCAAAAAGATCACGCAATTCAATAAAAGTCTTGGAAAATTCCAAATGGCAACCTAATAGAGCTCTAACTAATAGAATGATGTTAATGGTTAAGCCTTTAGAAAAGAAAGAGGTAGACCGACGATGACATGAATAACAACACTGAAGAATAAGATAAAAATTCGAAATTTGTTGGAGCATATGATAGTGGATTGAAACAAACGGAGGGGACAAATATATGTGGATGATCATTGGAATCGATTGTGTAAGTTGTACAATATTAAAAAGCGTTTAAATTGTTGGGATCAAGGCTTTGACATTGTTGCCGAAATTTGCCACAAAAATCTTAGACTTGAAAGTAAACCAAATTGACTACCTTAGAGTTAATATTTGAAGAAGTGATATTGATAGTAATGTGATTCTAAATTTCCAATATAAATAAGTTTGTTGCAGTTGCAGATTGAGGTGGTTTAGAGATAGTTTCATAGTAACACATAAATGGAGGTCATTCTTGTGCAGGAGATGGTGGTAAATTTATGGTTTTCCAGGGAGAGAGAAATGTATGCATTAGTCTATAAATGAAAATGAAATCAACAGTTTGTCATCGTGTTTAAATTATATTATATCTTTATTTTTTTTCCCTTTCTCCCCCTATTAACTTATTAGTGCAAAAATAGAAATTTTTCAAAAATAAAAAATGCTAATATGATCACAACAATACAACTCACACTAAGTAGATCCAATTCACCTCAATAGACTTTTACAAAACAGTTTTTGTTATAGTTGATCAAACTGTATTTTATTGATACGAATTTTTGTAGAATGACACTTTAATAGTAAAAGTGTGCGCTTCCACGTTCAAATCCCACTACAAGAGGCGTGCGCCTCAATGCATTTCCTTGTTCGCTTGTCTTTATGAAAAACAATTAAATTTTGACATTCAAGTTAACTTGAATATGAAGTTCAAGGAAAAAGAAGAAAATTATTTTGGTCATTCTTCATATTCAGATGACCTTTTGTGTCTTGTTGTACCTCGCGCTTTTTAAATCTATTGATGCTTCATATAGCAAATCTACTGATGCTAAGAAAGTTGTTGATACTAATTGAATATTGTTATTACCTAGTAAGGGTATTTCTTTCAAGCCAAAAGGCAAGATTGACACCATAGTGCAAATTTAAGGCCACATCGCATCAATTTACCACCTTATAAAGGTTTTCAAAATAATCAAATCAATATTTTCCACATTCTAAATGTATAAAACATCGCACTTTGAGCCATACCAAAGGATATCTCGCGTCTTCATTCGATATATGGAGTTATGAATTACAAGAATTTCATCAAGCTAACATCACTGTGTTGTTACCGCGATTGAATGTTACCGTATTTTTTTCACTATGAACGACACTCGTTAAGGGCTCGGCAAAATATTCTTGGGTTGAGCTTTGGTTAGGAAATTTGCAACTTCACATCACAACAATTAGGTTTGTGTTATTGCTCCAATCAAAAGTATCTATCCTACCAAGGCTATTGTACTCATCCAAGAGGAAGATAAAGTTTAGATTTCCTTGTAAGCTCAATAGTTTATTTTTCTTTATAAAAGAAAAGCGAGACGCCATGTTATGAGTTCTTCTATAAATGATAGTAAAAGCTTCGACAATTCTCATCTTAATCAAAAAAAACTTAATTCATACTCCATGTCAAACAAAAAAATGAAATTAGTTCCCATTTACAAGTTATAAGTTTTGGAGAGTTTAAAACTTAAACAAGCCAAAAAGAATATAATTAGAAAAGTAGATATTAGGTAACATATGATGGCATGATGCCTTGAACAGATTATTATCTAGTGTGTCACTTTAACTCAAATCCTCTTATTTTCAGTAAAATTCTTCATTTCTTATAATTATTTGAAAATTATTTTATATTTCTTCCCTTAACCGCTAGACCGATGGTAAGGTCCCTCCATATCCCAGATAAACATTTTCACATGCATACAAGTAGAATAGCGAAAGAAAGCAACGTAACTAAAAAATCACATAACAAGATCTAACAAATATTTATAGCACATACATACCGCTGTCAATTTATTCAAGGTCCCATCAATTTGCATGAAGTAAGCCTGAAAGTGAAATCCAAAGAAAATAAAGATTGTAATTTACACTTTACAATACATTGAAACAAATGAAATATTGAATTATTGAAGACAAAATAATGCAACAAAACAACACATGAGAGTAAGTTAAAGCTGTAAACTGATATAGGACATTGTTATAACCTCTAGCAACATCTCAAGTTCCTCCACATCATTCTCGTCACCACGACCAGTGATCACACTAGCTCTACTAGCTCTGGATATTTTGGAGCCAATTGTAGGAGAACCGGGGAACCACGCTGCTCCTGATCCACTTACAGGAGAAGAAGGAGCCAACTTTCTGGACAAGTAAAGGTCGGCCATATCATCATCATCATCTAAAAGTTGTTCAAGCTCATCTCTCACCTACAATCAAAGATTGTATATAAAAATACAAACATACAAATTTTATTCAAATAAATTTTCTTGGTAATGAATGAACAAACATCTTGCTTCGATCTACGACACCAAATTCTATTACACAATTACCCAATGCTTCTAAGCGGCTCCTATCTAGGCTCCCACCGAGACGGTGTTTGGGGAGGTCAGATGTACAAAATCCCAAGATTATAAGACATGGAGTCATGAGTTGAGGGCAATGTACTAACGTACTTTTTGACTTACAAATTTCTTTGCCATACATAAGGAACACGATGAACCAAGATAACTTTAGATGCTTATTTAAGAAAATCAACTTAGCAAGGATATTTACTGCAAAACAAAAGACTACCCTTGCTAAAGACATTGAAATCGTCAAATGCAAACCTTATTCTCTCAAGCAATTCTTAGGTTCAAACTGTGTAATTCTTAGTGACAATGCTACTGGATTTAGATCAAACATTCTAAGTTGTTATTCTCTCAAGCAATAACTTAAACGGATTTAGGTTAAATCCAACTAAGCTTTACAATATACAAACCCATTCAAGGAGTTTAAAACACTATTTAAATTCTAATTAATGTTTGTCAACATTATCCTTATCAATTTCAACCGCTTTAATTAACCACGTGAACTTGCAATTGGGAGTATTAGGCTTAATGGTGTTTTAAGTATATGGAAGCTTGATCAAAACTAATAGAAAGAACGAGAGTGGCAATAAAGGCCCAAACAAAAAAAAAAAAAAGAATCAATTCGTCAAAACCTTTATTTTGTTATTTTATTTGTTAGATTCAACTATGAATCACCGGTTGGTTCTATATTCAAAAAAAATATTATTCTAGCTCCTTCAGAGCAAAAAGATTGACATATAATTTGCTAGGAATCGCAACTTGATTTGGAGAGTAGAGAAGGAAAGTGTTTATAACTCTTCAACTCAAAAAGCTTTCATAAATTACTTGAGGAGTCTTAATTCATTTCATCCTTGTAACTAAATACTATTAGTAAGTAGCCTACTTAGCATCAAATGTTTATTACAAAACATCATAATCAATCAGAACGTACCAAAATTATGAATCTTCCCAAGGATCAATGCGAATTACTTAAATGTTATCCTACATCTTCCAGTGTCATAGCTATAATTCTACATCTTTCCAAAAATTTAAACACAAAAATATAATTACATGTGCATGCTTGCAACCTACTACCCTTAGTATAATAAGCTTCCCATAAGCTAAAAGGAAGAACACGATGGTGATCATTGAATTGAACTTAAAACACAGAGATAAACAATATGTAACAGGCTTTTGAGAAATAATATTATCAAATTATCTTCTAAATAAGAGACGTGCTTTTACAAAACTCCCAACAATAACCCTATCTCCCTCTCACATTCCTTCTAATTGTATAGAAGTCTAATTTCCTTAACTCCCTTCCTTTTAACAGATTGTCTTCTTTAACAAGATACAGTTACTTTTGTCGCTCTGATGCTCTAGAAAAATTGTTTATCTAATCTAGGCTAAGCAAAATACGTAAGGTGCATGTGTGCTTTTTGCCCATGTTTTAACCTTCTACTTTTTTGTTTTAGTGCTTTTGATTTTCTTAGGGGATAAACCTCGTTACACTTTAAATCCATTTTATATTCATTTCAACCATTATAGACATAGACTTGACTAGAGACTCATTTTAGACTTAATTAGACCTTTAAAAAGTAGAAATTATAAAGTAACAACAAGCATAATATTACCCATTAAGGACCTTTTTAGGACCCTTCACTCATTAAAGTGCGATCTTATTGGTCTAGATCTAGGTCTTGGTTTGGCTCTAGGTCGACAAAAGATAAATGAGACTCGATATAGTCTGGTTAGACCCAACGAAGGCGCAATCCATAATTATTCGAAATTAGCACTCAATGTAAACTAAGACACTACGCATGCTAATTGCTAGAATCCAACATGCATGACACAACTTTACATATGATACAACTCTTCGACTGCTAAGACACCTACTCAACTTTTCTTCTAGGTACACTAGAATTTTATGGACATACAAATTGGAAACAAATCCACATGCCCTTATTCTTACATTGACAAAAAATGTTTCTTGTAAAACCCGCAGCTTGTAAGAGCGATAGAAAAACCACCATAAAACTAATGAAATAGAAATATTGCTTACAGTAACTAAACTAAAAATAATACTTTAGCCAATTCCTTTAGGACTTGTTGCTTGTCTCTTAAATCTTGATAATTTGCTTGTCTTTACACAACTTGGATTTCATAGTTCATTGGGATTGATTTTCTTAGTTGTAAAGTATTTGATAAAGCATGGTCTTTCAAGTTAATTGTTTTGGATCACATAGCAAACCCTATGTGATGGAATTAAGGCTTTAACATTGTATTGTTGTTGGTTGTTCATCAAACAAATGGCTAAATAATAAATTTAACGGCAAAGTTGTGTTACACTCTAAGGACCAAAATGTAGTCATATTACAAGTTTTTATCTGATTATCTTGCTTGTATGAGCCTGGAAAACATTCGGTTAGAGTGAACTTATAAAGTGTCGAATAATCTATAAGCACATAAAATGATATCTAGTTGCGAACACTCTTAACAGTTCCTCCCATCTCTAAATGAAAAAAGGCAAGGACTACTCATTATACTCGGAAATAAGCCTTCTAAGTTGTCTCAAACAAAGAAAAATAGTACCTTCTGAACACGAGCAGTCAACCTTGTCATTGCACTCTTCAGTTTTCTTACTCTGTCTAAGTTTCGACTACTAATCTGCACACATAGTCACAAACTACAAACATGTCAAGAAAGTAAACAATACAACAATATTGAAGTACTAAAATGTAAACAATGCATAAATAACACCTAAAATGCATACCTAGAACAATAATCATCAATAAACTATTTTAGCAAATTAAATATAAACCTAATGAGAATTCGAGAACAATTCCTTATATGATGTTCATCAATGATAGAAACCTAACCATATTATTAATATGATCTACTTATGTTCAAGAACAATGAAGACAATTAACATGCGTATACATCATTTTATCTTATAAGAAGCTTATCAGTCAAAAACTTTAACTAAGTATCAGAATCTAAAGAAAACTTTACAATTTAATTAAAACAATAGTAAATATAATGAACAAAATATCTCACCACGGGAACATGAGAATCAAAAAAAGTATAAGGCTATATAGTACAATTTTATGCTAGTAGAGGGACATCAACATTGAATAACAAAAATAAATAATTTTTATCCCACGTGACATAAATAGAATGCAAAAAAAAAATAAACCAATGTCATATAAAGTACATCCACATATTCTGAACCCTAAATCCCGGATCATGCATCAATAAGGTCGACAATGGTCCGGCCCCAAACAATAGGAGGCCTCATTATGTAATTTATACCCAATCGTTGTTTCCAAATACATCAGTTGGTTAGGGTTTTAAAATAGAAAACTGAGATCATATGCTCAACATCCGATAAACTCATTTTGTTCGCTTAAATGTTAATTTTTACTATTCGCTTTGACTATTAGGGCCCTAATCTCAATAACTATAATCAATAGTAAAAGTTTATCATATACTCCTTCCTTTCTTCTGTTGTTGAAATTTTGACTTTCATAGACATATTTTAAAAACTCTGATTTATCCTAAATCTATTGTAAATTTAGGAAAATATGTATATATAAAATTTAATATTAAGAAAATACACTTTTATACAAAATTTTCAATTGATTTTCTATTTGTCTTATTAAAGACTTTTATGACCACTTAATATTTTTGATAATTTTACGCTTTTGAATTTAATGATTTTAATTGCTCCTTATTCTGAATGTACGAATCTATGAATACTAGTAACATTTACTCATATGAAAAAATAATTTGCAAATTTTACGATTGTACTTTTATCACTATCTTATAATTGTTTTTATATAATGTTGGTCAAAGTTGTTAAAGTCTGAACATAAAAGTCAAAATACCAAAAACAAAGATGGAAAGAGTATCAAGTTGTGGTAATGTGCCTCCAAATTTTTAAGGCACTTGTTATAATTTTGCTATATGCCCAAAAATGGCACAAATGAAAGACAGTCGTGAATCAATATTAAGCCCACTTAGTTGAAGGCATTTGAAGAACAAGAAAACTAAAAATTAGTCAGAAAGGACTATCAAGGTACACTAACCTTGGAAGTGAGTTCATCCAAGGCGGGATAAGCGGCCGCTTCTAGTTCAGTAGTACGTGCAGCAAGAAAGCTACAGATTGAGTCCAAAGCCACCTCAAGAGCACGGAATTCGAAGGGAGATTCTACAAAATTAATGGAGGTAGACTAAAGAGAAGTGATACAAAAGAGTTGACATATGAAGAAGAAACAAAATAGAAAATTATGAAAAAAAAAACAATTTAAGCCACCATACCCATCACCTAATACCTCAATGCCAAGTGGCTACTACTTAGGTGGGTTTGGAAGGTAATTTGTGCGTCCTTATTAAGAAAAGAAAAACAATTTAAGCCACCTTACCCTTGTAATAACATAGAGGTTATTTTTAATTGATCCATGATTGCAAATATCCTCTAAAACATCACATAATAAGGACGCAAAAATAACTTAAGGTGGGAATATCCCTGTACTCAAACCTCAAACTTAAGACTCTACCATATCATATTTCCACCAACTTTTATCCACTATTTTATTATTTTGGCTCATACAAGACTCTTTCTAGTTTTACACTATATCCCCAAACTTACTTCAAGCTCAATTTTATACTTTTTCTTTAGTATTATTATTGAAACAAGGAAATAAACATCACATTGTCCCGCCTCAAAAGTCTTGAAGTGGGTCTTTATTTTTCAAGATTCAATTCAACACTGAACATTTTCATTTATTTCACCATTAATAGTCTTGGAGTGGGTCTTTATTTTTCAAGATTCAATTCAAGACTCGCTTACTCTCTCCAAGACGAATTTAATATCACCCTTCATCAAGCCATTTTACATTAGTCCAATATAGAGTGAAACAAAAGAAATATAGATCTTTGGCCCTATCAAGAATGACATTGCTATAAAAACCAATACACAATAGCCAAAAATGTTGTTATACGTTATCATAAAAGCATAAGTCAGGTTCCACATGAAATTGAAAATTTGCCAGTGCAAGTAGCTCACCATCTTCTTCTGTAGCTTCCACATCATGTCCTGCCAACTCCTTCCCATCACTTTGAACTCTAAGTGCAGCACTTGCAGGACATAATCGCCTCTGAAGTTCTTGAACAACAGGAATTACATTTTCTTCCGAAGGGTCTCGAAGCAAAACCTATTGTATTAAAAAACAACCAACATTCTTACAAACATCAACTCACCAAGCCTCGGTCTTTCAGCAAAAAAATAATGAATATCTTAGTGTTGTTAAATGTATAAAACAATATGCAACACCAACTTATATCAATTTAGTCATATAAATCTTTGACATTTCTAAAGGTGTCTTTAAGGAACGATCACCTTTTATACAAACATAAAGCTAGCAATGAATACTTTGTTCAAATCATATAATTTACAGGGCGATGAGTAAGCTATGGACCATATATAGCACATGTAAATAAGAGAAATTATGTAAGTGTAAAACCAAGCCTAGAATTATTTCTCTAAACACAAGGGAGGTAACTTAAAACCCATCACAGAACAGGAATAATTCAAATATGACAGACAATAAATAGTAGTACAAGTCAACCATTCAATCCATCGATTTGCAATGAATTATTTTACATTTTTATAAAACAAAGTTGACTGAACCATTACAGCGTAAAAATCAAACTCATCCAACTGACTAATACATCCTTTTACAGAAATCAAAGCAAACCAGCAAACAGAAAACTAAAAACAACATTGAAAAATAGTCAAATTCAGATAAATACCTCATCAGCTGTGATGATTGCCTTGATATGCTAATCACCCACACAAAAAAAATACAAAAGTTCATTAGCAAAAACCAAAAATAGAGGCAAAAACGAAAATTAAAAGTGAGAAAAAAGATGGAAAAAACCTCCAAATTTAAAACAATTGCTTTCTCACGACCGAGAATAGTAGAAGGGTATGAGAGAAGAGGATCTAGAATACGAAGATCACGAGCATGAATTTGAACACGATGCATAATAGCATACTTATCAAGATCAAGATTTGTACCCTGACCAGTAGAATCAAGCAATATCCAACTGCGTGAGCTTAACGCAGTTTTCTTCTTTAGAACAACGCCCAAATTAGGGTCAACTGGAACAACGTAACCTTCTCGCCCCATTGAAACTACTCTTTCATTACAGGGAAATCAATATTCAATAAACAGTTTCTGATCGTCGCCGCCAAATAGAATCCAGAATCAAGAACATAGGAAGGTAATATCAGTCACAGTGATGATATTGACTTTTAATTTTGGATTTGGTAAACGAATCAACTGCTTTTTTTGGTGTTATTTTTATTCGCCTTCGTAAGGGCCTCCTTCAAGCAAAACTTTTTCATTTTTCTTCTTGGATGCTTCTGTCTTTTTTGGGCTGCTTTTGCCTGGTGATTCAGATTTTGAGGTCAAATTCAATTTTACTTACTAGATAATGTCCGTGCATCACTCTTTTAAAAATTTCTGACATATTTGTATAAGAAAAAAAAAAATAAGAAAAATTACGGTTTTATATTTTTACCATCTTAAAATATCATATATTCATCTAATAAGAAACACTATAAAGATTTTATATATTTTTGAAAAAAATATAATAAATATTTCCTCCGTTTCATTTTAGTTGCACTATTGGATTTAGCACAATATTTAAGGGTTGTCAAATGAGTATGATTAAAGTAGGGATGATATATGATTGATGGTGATATAAGGGGTAGAAATAAAAAAATTATTATAAATAGATAGTGGTTATGACTTGTGGGTATATTAAATAATTAATGGGATGATGTATGATTGATGGTGATATGTGGTAGCAATAAAGTGAGGATAAATAAGTAGATTACTTTTGCCAAAAATAGTAATGTTGCAAGTAATATGAAACTTCCAAAAACGGTGAGTGTTGAAGTAAAATGGAATAGAGAAGTATATGTCTATGATTTTCTAATACATTAAATGATGTAACATAAAGAATTAAAAAATCAATCAATTTGGATAATATTAGCTAGTCATTCAGTAAAGTCAAAGATATTATTAGATGTCATTATAACAATGACATCATCTTTAAGTTTTGGAATAAATTTTTTTATTAAGAGAGCGACACGTAAGCAATTTTGATAAGTAATAACATCAGCGGTGTTTTATTTTAGTAATAGTTGTAGTCTTGTAGACTCTATGTGCCTTGCAGGGATTAGGGTTTGTTTAATTGTAAATAAAATTTATATTTAATATTACCTCCTATTCAACTGAAATGTCCCATTTAGTTTTTTGACACTATTCACTCATAGTTCTTAATTTGTATTTTACTCTTTATCGATAAGTCATGGTTATCAGAATCTCGATTCTGATCAACGATTCTACGATCTTACGATCCAAAATTAGGCGACCGATCCGGATCGTAGGTAGGATCTTAAATTGGTAGAATCGTACGATCCTACATAGCTCCAGGATTTAAGTGGTAGGATCATAACACGATTCTACGATCCTACGATCTTACGATCCGATCCTACAAGGGTAGTTTCAATCGTACAAAATTTTCATATAATCTAAATTTTACTTATGTATATATATGTATATATCTAAACAATTATATCAATATGACTAAAAATTCAAGTTTTTCATGATTCGCATTTTAAACATGATTATTAAGGTATTCTTTTACAAAACTTAATAGTTGAAGTGAAATAAATGTTAATTTAAACCTTAAAACTTAAAAAAAAGAACAAATACAATTGAAAATTAGTTATCTAAAGCATATTAATGCATATTTGTAGGATCACACGATCCTACGATCCGATTCTACCGATTTCGATCCTACCCCCTCAACGATCCTACGTAGAATCCCGATCCTAACAACTATGCGATAAGTTAAAACATAGTCATGTGAGATCTTGTTTGATTCGTCTCAATACAAGGATTATTAATATCCAATTTTAATTAAGTATGATTTGAGATGTTAAGTGTTAAAATATTGCATCGACAAATGTGAAAAAACTAAATGGGACATTTAGGCTGAATAGGATGGAGTAATAATTTATTTTCAAGTTTCAAAATGAATATTATTTTTCAATTCTTTTAAATTCACTTAACTAATAGAGAAATAAAATGAGATGATAATATTTATTGAAGGATGCATGTATGAATATTGAATAAATATAGTTACACAATAAATATGTACATATATAATATCGTCTGTATTGCTTTATACTTCCTCCGTTATGAAATACGCGCTACATTTCGATTATTGACACTATTCATAGTTCAAGTTTATCTTATATTTTTCGGCTAATGTGTGAGAAAAAATATAGTCAAGATCTTGTTTGAATCGTCTAATCGTATACTTTCATAATATTAATTTTTTATAATTTTTAGATGTGTATAATTCAATATATAAATGATCAAAATAATGCATTGGATTGTATAAAAAATCAAAAGTTGCAAGTATAATAGAACGAAGGAAGTATATATCATTAAACAATAAAAAAAGTGAATGCAACATGCATGCTACATTTATGTGTTGCACCATATGTCTTTGTCAACAATTCATATTACATAGTAAAATATATTAGTTAGTTATATGTTCACTAATATAAATAAATTGCGTTAACAATAGATGCAAACTCTCATTTGTTCCCACTTGCATTTGTCATTGTGGAGGGAGAAAGCAATGACACTTGGAGTTGGTTTTTGGATTGTATAAGGCAATATATAAACAAACGAGATGGATTATATGTCATATTTGATCGGCACAAGGGTATTTTGTAAATGACATCTTGCTTCTAATATTCAAAAGAAGTACAAGAATGTAGCAGTTAAAAACTTATTTCAAAAAGCTTCCGAACAAACAAAAATTCGAAAGTATAATTTCTACATGGATTGCCATAAAGTGTACAATTAAGATGCATATAAGTAACTGGTCTAGGGTTTCATTTATGAGCGTCAATGGACATTACAGCATGATGGTGGCCATCGATATGGAGTGAAAACTACAAACATGTCTAAAGCATTCAATGGTGTACAGAAGGGGGCCAGGTGTCTCCCAATCACTTTATTGGTTAGGATGATATTTTATCGTGTCAACTTGTCAATGAATGCTTTGCAAAAAGAAGGGATTTGGGGAGACAAAGGTTAGAAAATGGTCATGTTTATGCTAAAAACCAACTGATTTAATTGATAAGTACATAGAGAAAGCACGTTTTCACGATTTCTGGATATATGACACAGCCCGCGGTATATTTGAAGTCATCTTAGGTTGTGATAATAGAGAAAGCTGGGAAAGGTGGGAAATCTTACATGGTTACTGCTTCCTCATACTCCTGCCAAAAACCTACTATCTTCAAGTTGTCGTGCTCACATGTACTTGCAGATTGTCGAGCACATAACCTATCATATGATGCGTTCGTGAATTCTTCATTTCGTACTACAAAGTACGTAACAACATATAAGCGGACTTTTATGTTACTTCCAAACATGTTTACATGTCCTCCTTGGACTGGTCTGACGGTTGTTCTAGAGTCTTCAACAAAGCGCAAAAACGGACATCCTCGATCAACTCTTTTAAGGAATGAGATGGATCTATCTGTCACGCGTAATTGAAAGACATGTGGGATTTGTGGAGTTCAGGGTGATAATAGGATAACACGTTCTCATAGGGATAGTCAAAGCTCAACTAGGTAAGTTATCCTAATTTGTGTACAAACTTGACTATTAATTTGATACTAACTCAAATGTTTATATGTAACAGGTGTAATGAGAATGTCGAGCTCCTTTAATCCATCAGTACTTACGTTCCAAGCGACCCATCGGAGTGTAAGTGCGTTGGAGGGGTTAACTTCCTAGTTGGTGACTCATCAGCACTACCAGGCGAGCATGAGGGATTGGCAGGTTAATGAGAGAGTGTTAGAGTTAGTTGATATAGTTGGTTTTATTTACATACATCGTTTGTTGGGTGGAAGTTTATTTGGAGCTCGATCGAGCTCTGATCACTGCATTTGTTGAGAGATGGAGACAGGAGACTCACACCTTCCATCAAGATCCTATAGAGACGAAGATCATCATTGGATCTTCATTGAAGCTGACTTGGCTTCGTGATCGTTTTCGTGTGCTGGAGCCTAATGCAGATGATGCTACTATAGAGGCATGCTCGCACACACATTTTGTATTTGTTCGGTTGCATCTTATTCTCAGACAAAAGCGGGGACTCCGTACAGTTGATCTACCTCCCTTTACTGAGAAACTTACGACGTGTAGCAGAGTAATTGGGGGAGCACGACCCTCACGTAGGTGCCAAGGACATAGGGGGTACTTGTCACTCTTACAGATATGGTCGTGTGTAGGGGTGAAATCCGATCCAAACCCGGACCAGGCTGGAACCGATTGGACTGGAAGACCGAATTTTAAAAATTTGGGACCCGAAGACCGAACCTGTTACATTCGTCCAATTCCGGTCCAACCCTGAATAATACTGGTCCGGGTTTGAACCGGTTGGACCGGGTAACTCAAATTTATAGAATATTGAAATTCTATTAAAATGTATATCATGAATTAATATTGTCTTACCAATTACCAATCTACATTATTTAATTTATTAATTTAAATTTTTTGGTACTTTTGTAATTGGTATTGAAATTGAAATCTAGAAAGTTTTCTTTTTAACTGATATTATTATTTATAAATAAAAAACAACATTGTAGAAATGAGTTGCTTTGTATACATGTTAATGTATGACAATATGAGTCACTATAAATGATGGGTTTTGTATAATTTCAACTGTGAATAAGCTGTTTAATAAATATTTACATTTTTAAATATAAAAAAGTATAAAATCTTAATTCCCAATACCTTTCAAGTAGTGGTATTAGATAAAAAAAAAAGACTAATATTAGAAGAATATTATGAAGAAGCCAACAAGCAAAGCATGAAACAACCGCAAGTAAAAGATATACAGAATATATATTAACCGGTCCTATCCGGTCTGACCCTAAATTTTTCGGGTTTGGACCGGACCGGACCGAAACCCGGATTTTATAATTTTTAAGGACCGAATACTGGACCTGATGCTTTCGATCCGGGCCGATTCCGGTCACGGTCTAAGCCGCCGATCCGGTCTAATTTTGCACAGCCCAAGTCGTGGGAGCACACTTAGTTTGACGAGGCAGACGATTTAGAATCGGTCTTGGGTTCACAGCATCCGCGCGCGGTAAAGATCCTTTAGCAGTGAGGTAATAATATTGATTTTCTTATTTTATTTCAAATTGGATAATTTCAAGCATCGTTCTTATAGAATCCATTTGTTCACAGCTGGCTTCGAGTACATCTATTTTGGTCACACTCTCCACACACTCTAATATATTACCGAGACTCCCTCGATCGGCAAAGGGATGATTAGGTGATGTAGTATTTAATAAAATTTGTTACTTTTGAATTAATTGTGTAAAAGTACTAAGCTTATTGATTTCTTTGACAGAAGACATGGCAACAATACACAATGGCTAAGATGGAGGTTTTGCCTGACATATATAGAGATAGCCAAGTTATATGGCGATCCCGATGTCCCCTCATTTGCTTTGACATCGTGAAGTTTCATCCGCCGGATTGTGTCATGCGCCAATTTTGTTTGGAGCAACCTATTCTGGATGGTTATGACACCCAGGTAGAGGTGTTCAAAACAGACCCGATGACCCGATAGACACCCGACTTTATAACCGAACCCGATTTGACCCGACTTCAAATTGGATCTACAATTATGTAAAAACCAATGTGAACACAAAACCCGATTTTGAATCGACCCGAAACACCTGACCCGAAATCAACCCGATGACCCGAATGAACACCTCTACACCCAAGCAACATACTACATGCCATTGATCGTAGGATTGCCGACAAGAACTGCCTGGTTCGACATCGATCACACGTAGATGCATGGAATGATTAAGAAAGTGTTATGGCGCAAGGAGAGAACTACATCGGTCATAGCTTGGGTATGTACATGGCGTGGTATAGGCAGATCATGATATTGCATATCACGAACCCAGCATTTGCACAGCCAACATCGCACTATCATCCCACTACCACAATATTGGTAAGTTCTTGTACAGTGTAGCGACGCAATACACGGGGCCTCTACATTGCCTGTTGATGTGGGTTATCCCCTCTTTTTATGAAGGGTTTTCTCGTCCCACTCTTCATGTGCATATGAGGAGAAAGAGGCCCAAAACTAGCCTACAACAAAGGTCGGCAAGACCAAACTATACAAGAACTATATTATTATTATTATTATTATTATTATTATTATTATTATTATTATTATTATTATTATTATTATTATTATTATTATTATTATTATTTATTTATTTATTTATTTTTGGCAAAGTAACTTTTATGAAATGCCAGAAAAAAGCCTAAGCTTTATACTACAAATCATCACTTGTGCCACAGTAGCAGTCGTGGCACAAGTAAGAATTTCCCATGGCTATGATGTTTAGCCACGGGAATTTTAGTTAGAGACTACCGTGGCACAAGTGATCGTGGCTAGATTGTTGCCACGGGAAAATTATGGTTGTGGCAAAAACTTTTTTTCTTGCCACGGTAGATCCCGTGGCTAATTATATTGTTTTGCCACAAACATAACCCGTGGCTAATCATATTCTTCTGTCAAATAAAGTGAATCATTATAAATTATATTCGTCTACCAAGCGCACCACACGTGGCTACAAATCATTTATACACTAGACTCGTAAACAAGGAAATTCAACTAGTATTATGAATTTAATGTTAACAATCAGTAACATTCCTTCCACACAAATGCCTTGGGTAGGATTTGAACACAAGACCTTCAAGTTGGCATACCAGCACTCCAACCACTAGGCCATAAGTATCAGTTATTAATATATTACGATATTATTAATGGTATATTACTATATTATTAGTTATACTTTTTTTTTTTCAATTTAAAACTCTGACTTAAAATTGATTTAGTAGCAATTTAGTCTGAAATTCCGACTAATGCTTATCAGTCGGAAAATTAGTTAGAAACTTTCAGTCGGAATTTCCGTGTTTTTGTATAGTAACGGTTAGAGATTGAAAAAAAAACATTTTTCATGTATTCTTGAATTTAAGAAGATGATAAGATCTGATTTTCACTTATTAAAAAATTGGAAAAGTCTTGGAATAGGTTAGAAAAACCTTTCTCTGTTTTTGTAGAAAATACATTAATCTTACCTAAAATTATTGTTTAAGGTCTAGTATGAGTATTAAATTGAATAATTGTTTATAGAATTTTTTTTCTTATATTAAATTAAAAGACAAAGAAAAATAATGATTTATTTTCTAATAAATATAGAACTAATTAAGTTGAATGAAGATTTTGAAATTTAAATAATTGATAAACTTTTATTTTTTAAATTTTCTATTAAAATATACTATCCATGGCAAGATCAAAACTTGCGAATAATTCAAATTAAGGTGTCTAATTTATAACACAATCACACAACAGCTATTTAATCGTGGCCTATAAGTCTTTATTTTCCATCATAAGTATTTACCCGAGACATAATTTGTGGCACAAATTTTTTGTCAGATAAATATTTTGTTGTGACATAATTTTTGGTGCGACTTTTTGTTTGCCACAAAAAAATTAAATTTCCCGTGGCAAGATTTGTGGCGCAAGTGCTTGTTTGCCACGATATTAATTTACCCGTGGCAAAAGTTGTTGTTTGCCACGGTATATATTTACCCGTGGCATAACTTGTGGCACAAGTGCATCTTTGCCACGATTATATTTACCCGTGGCAAAAAACTTGGGTATGGTTGTGATATTGTCTTGAAACCTATTTTTCCCGTGGCAAGATCAAAACTTGCCACGGATTTTGAATTCCCGTGGCATAATTAGTGGCACAAGTGATGATTTGTAGTAGTGATCTTAGGTCCAGAGAAACTTACTCCTTATTATTAAACTGCTATGCTGCTTCACCTACTTAGTGTACATCTTATCAGCATTTAGTATTCACATTAATAATAAAATAACCCCCCTTTAAAGTACTCTTGCTCCTTCCCATTATTTTGATTCTTTTCCTTTTCCCAATAAAATATTACTCATTGATGATGATGATGATGATGATGATGATGATGATGATGATGATGATGATGATGATGATGATGATGATGATGATGATGATGATGATGATGATTGTTATTGTTATTGTTATTGCTATTGCTATTGCTATTGCTATTGCTATTGCTATTGTTATTGCTATTGCTATTGTTATTATTATTATTATTATTATTATTATTATTATTATTATTATTATTATTATTATTATTATTATTATTATTATTATTATTATTATAATTGTTATTATTATTGTTATTGTTGTTGTTGTTGTTGTTGTTGTTATTATTATTATTATTATTATTATTATTATTATTATTATTATTATTATTATTATTATTATTTCTTATTATACTAATTTCATTTCATAGAAGAAGACTTTACAAGAAGTTGGTGGGAAGTCGAGCACCCAACACCTTTTTGAATGCAGCCCATATATGCCTGCAACAGAACCTGATTTTACCTTCAGGAATAACTGAGTTGAAAGCTTCAAGCAATCCCTACAGTAACCACAAATTAGTGTTAGCTACCCTTATATGCCCATATAGTTATACTTAAAAGAAAATAAACAAACATTCATACCTTTTGTCTGTCGCTCATGAAGGTGAAAGCTTCACCTCCCTCTTGTACCCAACTGCTAGATGCATTAACTGACCTAAGATCTTCGACAACCAGATTTAAAAAACAAAGTCCATGTTTCCACGTTTTCTGTTTCTACAACAGCCCAGGCAATGGGGAAGATATTGTTGTTCCCATGTTTACCCATAGCAGTCAACAAAATCTCTGGGAATTGTCCTTTCAAATGTGCCCCATCAACACCTATAATAGGCCTACAACCAGCAACAAATCCCTCCTTCCAAGCTGGCAAGCATATATACATCCTTTGGAACAAAGGAGGCGGATTCTCAATTCCAATGCATTCAACAATTGCGGTGCTTCCTGGATTAAACCTCCTTATTGCCTCTGCATAGTCCCACACCCTGCTATACTCTTCACTAGCATCACCAAATATCATTCTCAATGCAATTCTTTTTGCCATATAGCACTTGGAATACTTCACTTCGCAACCTAACTCCCAATTAACCCGTTTCACAAATGCCTTTAACTCCCAATTTGGATTATCCCTCCAATCCTCTATGTATTTCTCAGCTAAATACAAAGCAGTGACTTTATTGTTTTGATGTTGGTGACCACAAGTATGCTTTGAAAAATAACTCAGAATTTGAAATGTCTCCTCATCTTTCAATTTCACAGCATGAACCTTAAAGTAACACTTCTTATCTTTGCCACACAAACACTTCACAATTCTTGCTTTTGATTTACTACAATTACATCTATTGTAACAATGCACACTAATCCTACCATTATGCAAATAATACTAATTGTAACCACATTCAATAGCATGGTACTTTAGTGCTTTTCTAAAAACATGTGTTGATGGAAATTTATTAAGGCCTAGAGATAAATTTATCTTACCCTTGAAATCAACCTCTGGATTGAATGCAGGATAGCTACTTATACCTTCCTCATCATGACATCATCATTCAATGCACCCAAATCATCATCATCAGACTCCAATTCATCCCCTTCTCCATTATAGTAAATGTCTCTATTATTTTCTTCATCAATATCCTTATCTACCGCCAATCTTAAATCATCATCTCCAATATATACATCATCAAGACCATACACTACATTTTCAGCAAACAAATCAGCATCATCCTCAGATTCATCTTCATCACCTACACTATAATCTTCATCAGAACTATCATCAAAATCACAAATCTCCTCTATGTGGGCTGTGTGTTTTCCTGAGATGGTTATGGATGGTAAAGAAGCTGATTTTTCTGATGTAGATCTAGGGTTAGCACTCAAACTTTCTTTAATACCCATATTTTTGCCTAGTGGTCTCATATCCCCAACATGAACATGTGCACTAGCACTTTCATCAACATGTGCCACATCAGCTTTACTAATTTCCACCTCATCTACACTAACACTACCTACATTACCCACCTCAGCAGCCAACTCAGATTCAACCTCATTCACTTTCACAACTTTTCTCCTGATTTTCAGTTTTTTCATTTATTGATATATGAAATTATATGAACCCTAACCAATTCATAAAAAACAGAAAACCAATATTAACAAACACAGAGGCAATTGATAGAAATGAATCAAAATTACGCCAAAAAATGCAGCAAAATCGCATTAAAATGAAGCAGCCGAAAAGAAAACCCTAAAACGAAATAAACACCCATAATTGAGAAGATATACATACCTATGTTTGGTTGGTAACCGAATCTTCAATGAATTTAAGAAATGGAGCAGCAATTATTATGGAGAGTTAAAGGAGAAAGGATATGGAGTAAAGGTTTTGTCTTTGGTAGGTGAGAAATCAGAGTAATATCAACAAACGCATAAAATGAAGGAGAAAGAGGTGTTCTAAAGGACATCACGTGACACAAGCATGCTGGTCAACGTTAGTGTAAGCGGTCAACTGACGAAATTAAGAACAAGGTAGTCTTTTTGCAAACTTTAATATTATACAAGGTAGTTTTTTGAAAAATTTTTATATTAGGTAGTTTTTTGAAAAAAGAGGTATAGAATATGTAGTTTAATATAATTTTTCCTAAAAGAAAAGAATTTAAATAAACGTTAAAGGTAAATTTAAAAGAGGTGAATGAAAATTTTGGCAGCATCTGCTCTAAAACTGTGCGTCTATGTAGAAAAACAAAAGTTATTTAAAATCTAATAAAGTAAAGGCATCAACGGTCTATCAAAACTATATCTGGGCGGAATGATTCATCACCCGGCCCGTTTCTCAAATCAGCATGTCAAGCATGGATCGTGGTTCCGGTGTCAACGCTTGCGTTTTAAACTGACTTGGCTCTTTAAAACCATACAAGTTATACACTACGCAGCGGAGATAAAATTATACAAACACGAAACCAAAATCGTAAAGGACAGAAAGAAATTCGGGTGTTACGATTAGCTTGAAAAATACTATCATCATTTTATTTACGAAAAAGTATAAATAAATAAATAAATAAAACTGGATACCGGATACCCGATTTCCAAAAATATGTGATTCTTATTCGGATTCGTTGTCAGGTAATTTTAAAAATGCGTACCCGATTAGGATTATCCAATTTGCAAAAAAAAAAACCATAAATTATTTGGTTTTGAAAACTAGATTTCAGAGTGGATGTTTCAAATTGGGTTTTTATGCACACCCCTAATAATAATTGATCTCGAAGCAAAACAACTAAAATACAATTCAAAACACATTCATAAACTATAAAAGTTCAAGACCCGTCTACAAAATCAAACTATTATAAAACTTCACTATGGACCACATGGTCTCTATAAAAAACTATCTAACACAAAATTAGAAAATCCTCAAAGAGTGCTCTAATTACCTTTGTTATCTCTCCATTTTTCGATCGGGACTAGTTTGCGAGAAATCTAAAAGAAGTAAACCACTGGGAGTCAGAATTTACAAAATGAAAAGTAATCCAAAACAAAACAAAACTGGATAAATCAAAATACAAAACATAAAAGCAACATCAGTTTTAGATTTTGTGCACACTAGGAGTCTAGTTGAGAGGAACCCCACAACTCTTAAGATTATGCATTTCTTGAGTGAAGCTAGTCAGTAATTCAATGTTCGCCTCAAATATAGGGAGTATGGGAAATGGTCCCTCTACTCCGTCAATGACCAACTCGTGAGCCCGATCCATTGACCATATCACAATAATAACAGACTAATCACAACAGATTGTATCAATGGAACTTTAATGAAAATAATTTCAAGAAATGTACTCCGGCAAGACTAATTAGTTTGAAATGGTTGGACTATAGACATATGCTTGAAATTACATTTCAAGGTTGCTTTTAAGACTTGCGATTAATTTTCTTGAACTAGGTAAAATTAAACTTGATTTGTTTGACATGAAACTTAACACACAACACTAATTAGTATATATTACTTTTTTGAATAGGTTACACATGAAAAACAAAAAAAAAGTTCCATGGTTGCTTTTCTTCAAAAACAAAAAAAAAAAAGTTCCATGGTTGCTTTTCTTCAAAAACAAAAAAAAATTCCATGGTTGCTTTCTTATGCTTTTTAAGCCATTAACTCGCTTAAATTAGGTTATACTTAATTTATTTGACATGAAACTTAACACACAATACTAATCCAAATTAGTATATATCATGGTTTTGAAATGGTTAGACTTGAAAAAATAGACATATATATATATGCGAAATAATGTTTCAAGTTGCCTTTTTAAGCAACTTTTTTGCTTAAAGTAGGTCTATCCTTAGTTATTTGAGAATAAAAATTGACACACAACATTAATTAGACTTGAAAATTAGGGATATGTGCAAATTACAGTCAACTCCAAGCTGACCTTTTAATTAATAAGACTTTTAAAACCTAACTTGCTTAAAGTAGGTCGATCCTTATTGTTTTACATGAGAGTTGACACACATCACTAATGAGTGTATATTACTTTTTTTAAATGGTTAGATTTATATGAATAGGCATATGTACGAAATTACATTTTTAGGTTGCTTTTTAAGGCTTTTTAAGCCATTAGTTTGCTTAAAATAACCAAATATATTTCATCTATATCTTTTGTCTTTATCTTTCATCTTCATCTTCATATTTCATCTTCGTCTTTCATCTTCAACTTCATCTTTCATCTTGATCTTTGATCTTTGATGTTCGTCTTCATCTTTCATCTTCATCTTCGTCTTTTGCCTTAAACTAACCGAATATACTTAGCAGTTATTAATCTTATTAATATACAAACTAAAGTTAATTTATAGTATAACACTATATGATCAACTAAATTAATCGAATATATTTAATTTCCATCTTCCATCTTATTTATTTTAGTTATTACTCTTGATCAAAGGACAATTCCTTGAGCAAGAACATTATGATCAACTCTTAAGTTTTTGTAAAACAAGGATTATTTAGGTGATATTTAATTAATGCAAAGATGTATTTGTGAAAATACAGGCATGTTGCCAACAAAAGAGCGAATTAAACAAACCAAAATCAACGGCAACTGCTAAGTACGAAAGTGATGAAGGTTTTGATGACAACATTAAATCCACTTGATCAGAGGGGCAGCTGCTATGTATTACTCCCTCCGAATCATTTTAGATGTCTCATTTGAGTTTTCACGGTTATTAAGGGTGGTGTGAATCCATTGAAAAGGTGTTAGTTGGGTATTTTAATTGATTAAATTAATTGTAAAGGTGGTAGTTGGGTATTGGGAGCAGTAAACGTGAGGATAATTGGGTATTTTAATTGACTAAATTAATTGTAAAGGTGGTAGTTGGGTATTGAGAGTACTAAAAGTGGTGGTATTTAGGTAAAACAAAGATAAAGACAAAAAAGTAAATGGGACAATTGATATGAATTTGCCAAATAAAGAAATAAGACATCTAAAATAATTCGAAGGTAGTACTATTTACTATTTACTAGGTCATGTTGCTGTATTACTGTATTACTATTTACTATTTACTAGGTTTTGTTGACAACATTAAGGTTTTGTACGAAAGATGTATTACTATTTACTAGTTCATGTTAGGCGACTTGACCACTATCCACTTGTTTGAAGAATTCCCTTATAATTTCTTGTATTTTTTATTTTTGTCTGTCCCATTTAAATTGTAGTATTTTTATTTTTGGACAATGGTCAATCACTTTCTTTTAATCTCATCTATACATTTTAACTCTCTTTTAATTTTCATCCATATAATTTATTTCCTCTCTTCATTTATCATCACTTTCTTAATTATCTCCCATTTTCTTTTTTCTATTAATTTATTCGGACGAAGGGAGTACAACTGTATAACTACACGCATGACACTCAAATCAGCATTCAGCAGTGCACCACTACGTATTACTATTTCGCAAAATTATCATGAAAACAGTACATATTCAACATGAAAGTCCCATTTTTTATACCCTTGAATAATGTATAGTGTTAACTTTAATGCAAATGAAAAGGGGAGTGGGGTTTGAGGATATTAAGTAAACTATTAACTATTACAACAAGATAAATATTGTTTATACACATTATTAAAATGCATAGAAAAATGTGTTGTCAATAATATCAATTTATTACTTTGTTTTTTGAATTTATATCAATTTATTACTTATACACTAATAATGTAGAAAGAGTTGGATCAATTGCTTCCACATTAGTTAATACGATCCGTTTTAAAACACTTATTACTATAAGTATTTTCGATATTGTTCATTATTTAAGTTTATTTTATATATTGAGGCTAATGTATTAGAACAATATAGTTAAGTTGGATCTTTTGTTTGAATCATCTAATCGTGTATTTTTACAATATTAATTTTTTTTTATGATTTTTGGCTATGCATAACTCAAAATATAAATGATTAAAAGAATGCATTGGATTACGTGATGAAGTATAATTTAACAAATATAATGGAGTGGAGGAAGTATATAATTTTTTTCTTTGAATTTTGTGCCCCTAAGAATTCAGTTGAGCAGATAAATGAATTATTTTGTTTTGTTACGTTTATTTTTGAATTCACAAATACGATATATATTTTGTGCCCCTAGGCCACTAAAATCTTAGGAGCGGGCCTGTCCACATAGGTTATAAATTGCAAAGAAAATGGCTCCCAATATACCATTTTGCGCAGGGTCCAAAATATCTAGGGTTGGCCTAGAATGCATAGTGTTGGTACGAATTTGTACTTGGTCCTAAAATCTTATGTATATAATAATATCATTAGCGGGCCTTGATGTAAAAAGTCGGGTCGGGCCGGGTCCAATAATTATAAGAATTAATTACTGAAAAAAATTTACCACTTTTTTTGTATTTTTAAATGATATTATTATATACATAAGTGCGTCGATCTATGGTCATAAAGGATAATAAAAAATTATTTTATGAACTATTAAAAAAAGGGTCAAATTGGGTCGGATTTAAATAGGCCTGACCCGTCCCGGCCCATTTAACATTTCACACAACCCGCCTCGCCCCGTCCCGACCCGTTGAACACCTAATTGAGACGAATCAATTGATTAAGAATACTCCCTCCATTCCGTTCTGATGTTCCTATTTTGATTTTTCCACCAAGATTAAGAATAATGAAATCTTTAATGATAGTGGCTATTATTTTAATTATATAGTAATGAAAAGTAATAATTATATTGGAACATGTATATTTCATAAAAAATACAAGTGCATGCAGGACACTTGAAATCAGCATGGGCAGTGCACCACTATATATACTACATATCTTAGGCTACTAATATAAGCTAACAAATACTCTCCATACTGAAATTGTGAATGGATTCTTACCAAATACCAGAAATTGTTCGACCCCTTGCTGATTTCCCCCCTGATAAATGGGCACACTATTTTCTCAACCAAACTCCCCTTGACAAGGTATTGCTAATGCCTATACGCCGTTGCTTTTTTTTTTCTTCGCATTATTTTACCTTTTTAAGCGTCAATTCTTTAAATTTACTCAATTTTATTTTCTATATGGAGCTTATTAATCTCAGTATCAATTATAATTGGGGTAAAATCATAGGGAGAAAGAAGTAATTATTTCTAATCATATTAGATCTATTTTAAGTCTAAGAAATTACTCCCTTCGTCCGGATAAATTAGTAGCATAGAGAAAATGGGTAAGAAGTAAGAAAGTGATAATAAATGTAGAGAGAATGAATTGTGTTGATGATATTAAAAGAGAGTTAAAATATATGGATGAGATTAAAAGAAAGTGGTGGGCCATAGTCCAAAAATAAAAATGCTGCAATTTAAGTGGGACGGACGAAAATAGAAAATGTTGCAAATTATAAGGAACGGAGGGAGTATTTGGTAAACGACTTTTACATTGATTTTTTAGATGCTCAAAAAACTATTAAAGTTTATCGGTGTTAACCAATAAAAAGATAGCTTTTAAGTTAAAATGATGAAAAAAATGTTAATTTTGTTAGCTTTTTTTTTAATGGCTATTAACTTAATAATTCGCTTTTCTTCCAACTAACTTAATATATACCTATTTAACCAAATATTTCCTTAAACAATTTTAACTAATACTTTCAGCTGATTAAACAAGCCAATAATTATTTATCAAACAACTCAAATTCCCATACTATATACGGACTCAATAAACCAACTATATTGAAAGTGGCCATAAAGTCGAAAAGTTTTACATGATAATGATGTCTAACAAATATTATAATAGTATTCCACATGGCAATACAATAAGTTTAGCTTTTTGCGATATTGGATTTAGTGACATTAAAAAAATTTCACTGATTCATATTTTTAGTGTAGTAATTATTGGTTTTTATTTTAAGTTCCACTATAAAGTGTTTTAGCTGCACTTAATTTGGTCTTTAGTGGCATATGTAATTGTCACTATAGGCTATAGTGACATTTCTTACAAATGTCATTAGATCCTATGTTGCAAAAAACTTTAGTAAGACTTTTTATTATGTTGCTAAAAGGTTTAGTAAATGTCACTAAAGCCTCTATATATACTATAAGAAATTTGAATTAGCGACATTTAAATTAAATGTCGTTAAATATATCCCACTAAAAGCAAATTATGTTGTAGTGTGGTACGTGATCAGTGATACTGATTCTAGGATTGATCAACAAACTAAAATTTCACCTAGCTAGCTAATTGATCAAGTAAATAACTATATTATGAATCAAATTTAAAAACTATATTATTTTAGAGGCTCCGTGCAATCCATCATTTCATCACACTAACGTTTAGCCGAGATATGTTACATAATCTTGAATTATATATAATTGTGCTTATTATTGTAGGCTTCACAAAACCATAAGGAACAAGAGATCAAAGCACTCAAAGAAGAAGTGCAAAAAGAGCTAGTAATTCCAATAGAGAATGATCCAAAAGAAAGACTTGTTTTAATTGATGAAATACAAAGACTTGGGGTGGCTTATCATTTTGAGGAAGCAATAGAAGCCAACCTACAAGAATTTCACATAAATGAAAATGTTGGTTTGTGCTATAAGGATGATCTTCAATATGTTTCTCTCAAATTTCGTCTATTAAGACAACATGGCTTTTGCATATCAAGTGGTAAACTACTCCTTCATACAAAGCTGTTAGAATCGCGATTCTACTTTGAAGCGTTTAGAGAGGTAGAATCGAATCGGTAGAATTGAATCGTAAAATCGTACGATTTTACAAATAAACTTAAAAATATTAAAAAAAATTTAGTTTTTTATCATTATTATCCAATTTAAAAGTTTAAATTTATGAATTACAGTTTTCTTTGACTTTATTTTAAGAATATAACATAAACTTTTCAATAATTAGTTTAAATCTTCATATCGATTAAGAAATTTATTTTTAAAAAATTTTCATGATGTAAAATACAAAATTTATTTGAATATGTGAAAGAGTTTAGTAAAATATGTTACATAAGAAAAATTATAATAATTCATA